>QNGE01002531.1:17593-34360 GCA_008508345.1 Paragonimus westermani | reverse complement strand
GTGAACATACTGTCGGCACTCTATTCCCATACTTCAGCCCAGGTTAGGGTTTACAGTGAACTGTCTGAAAGTTTCAGCACCATCAGCAACGCACGTCAAGGCTGTCCGCTGTCACCATTTTTGTTTAATTTCGTCATAGACGAAATAATGGAGAATTGTCTCCGGCACTCACAAGATGCCGGCGTGGACCTCCCATCTGGTGAAAGACTGACTGATCTTGATTATACTGATGACAAGGTGTTGCTAGTTGACAGCTTTCAAACAGTACAAGCAATGCTAGACACCATTTCGTGTTCTGCTAAATACTTCGGAATACACGTTGCCCTCTCAAAATGCAAAGTGCTTCCGCAGGATTGCTGTGATTACGTAGATTTGATGTTAGATAATGTAGTCATGGAGGTTGTTGACCGGTTTGTATACCTGGGAAGCTACATCAGCGGCGGCGGCGGAGGTGTAGCAAATGAAATCGAAGCGCGCATCTCTAAGGCTAGAACGGTATTCGCTAATTTGAGGCATCTCTGGCGACTGAGAGGTATTTCTCTTAAGCTTACAGGTCGCGTATATGAGACAACGGTGAGGGCCATATTGCATTACGGCACCGAAACCTGGCCGCTCAGGGCAGAAGACGTGAACCGTCTTGAAGTATTTGACCGCCGATGTCTGTGTTCAATCACTCGTATCGGGTGGCACGAGCGTGTAAGTAACGAAGAGGTTAGGAAGCGGGTGTTTGGTAGTGAGTGCCAAACGAGTTCTCTTGTTCAATCTCTACGTTTACACAGGCTTAGATGGTTAGGTCATGTATTAAGGATGTCAGCCAGTCGTCTTCCACACCGAGCACTGTTCGCTGACACTGCGACCGACTGGTGTAAGGTGCGAGTTGGGCAGATAATGACCCGGCATAGGGAAATGAAGTCATTCACCAAGGGGTTGGCCACTGTAGATGGAGTTCGTCTTCCGGGCTGGGGCCCTCGCGACTCACAGAGTCGGTGGATGGAGAATCTAGATGAGATGGCGGCTAATCGAGCTCAGTGGCGTGAATGTTGTGGTTGTTTGGCCGAGTTGTCTGTGAAGTGAGTGCATTTATTGACGCGGGGCAGCGAAAGCCGTAAGGAAAGTGTCTTGCCGATGATGCCTTACTCCCGCTTGCAGCCCGGTTGTTTATTTACAAGGTGTAAGCACCTTAATGTTGAATGCTTGGATATTGACGTAGTCATTTTCAATAGTTAGGTCCCTTCCCGTCCCCTTCTTTTTTCCTTCTCTCACTTCCTATATAGGATTTGCTTTATCTTCATGGTTGTGTGGCAGTTAAGCATCAGTGTTAACCACTGATGTACTGCTGTCGATGATGATGATGAGGATGATAATGATGATGATGAAAAGTGGGTGCGTTATGGTAAACCTTAGTAACGGTTGACAGTGACACTGTCTAAACCTCTGTACCCATGGACCTTATCTAACATACACTTCTTGAATTCTACGTGAATTCTACGAGATGAAGACAAGCGTTGATCGTGGACTACAAGTTTCATTACGGGGAGCAGGGACGACTCTAATTTTTGCACATTTGTATACAATCAGACATGTTACGATGGGACGAACAGACAATTGCCTATTTAGGACGGTTTGATAAGTTTACGGCGATATCTGGAGAAATAGTCTTTTACTTTCGCAGACGTTTTTATGTCGCGGTACTTCTGCGAAACACACTGGACCTATTAGATCCAGCGTAAAAATGTATACAAAAATCCCATAAGAGTACTATTAACTTTGATTCCACACCCACTCTGGCAGCGTGTCCATCAACAGATGAGCATCGCCCGTTGTGTTCCGAATGGTTAGTCTATGACACAATGGCATCAAGCCTTCATCCCCAAAACCCACTTCAAACAGGACCAATCGGATTTAGTCGTGATTATTGTGTTTGTTTGACGTACATACTTGACGTATGAGGTGACAGACCAAAAAAAGCTTCGGGAGAAATGTATAGCAGACTTAATCAACAGCTACGAGGTTTCCTAAGATTATCAATGGGTGGCGCTTATTCATAAACAAAGATCAATACACACGACTTTTTAATCAGAAAGTAGTACAATCTACGCAACGTCTGGAAAGATTAAAGACCGTACTCCGTGCATGCGACTTCGAGCTCGAAGAACTGACAGTTCCGGTCAGGCAAGCGTCCTGCTGCGCCTAGAGAGCACTCAGGTTTCAGAGTCAGACGGTCATTGTCGCTTTCATTCTCAAATCAGAAGCCGATCTTGTAGCCTCAGGAGCTATCCGTGCATTACCAATGACGACCGAAATGATTCAAGAGACGAGGTATGAAGGAACGCTCCAGCGGGTGACGGGCAAATGAAGTGGTCTTGGGATAAATCGTAAAGTGAGATGCGAATATGTTCCTATCAACGGGAATCGTGAACTTGCGCGATATTTGCGAACCGGGTGATAATCCCGCAGGAACTTTGCAAACGAGAGGCAAGATAATTTCACTATTGGCGTCCAGGATTCAAGCGAAAGAATTCAATGATACAAAATACGTATGACTGCAAATGAATATTGAAATTGTACACCATCGCATAAATTGTATGAAATATCGGATGGTCTCGGAGACACTAACCAAGTTTTCCACATTATTGACTAACAATGCAGCAAACAATGTATTCCGATAAATGGACTCCGAGAGAAGCACAAACATAGCACATTACGGTCGACACACTCACCAAATGAGTTGAAGTGTCACAGATAACTGGCCCCATCCCAATGTCTGCAAATTATCGTCCAAAACACCTACTCAGTCGTTCTGAAAAACCGAAGTTTTTAGTGACAGAAAACGGAGTTCAATTCACCACATTGTGATCAGAATGACATTCAGTACAATTGCTCCTTGTCGCATCACTCTAAACCAAAGAAACAAGGAAGCGTTTAGCAAAAACCCTCAAGTGCTTTCCTGAAGGCCAAACAGCACTCACTTAATTTACAACCAACTCGGTCAAACAACGGCAACGGTTACGCCACTGAACTTGACTAGTCAACGTTTCGCTTAAAGACCCCAGCCGTCGACTCTGGAGATCCCAGCTCGGGAGACGAACCAGGCCTACATTGGCCAACCGCTTGGTAAACAACTTCATTCCGCTTCGCCAGTTCATCGACTGCCCGGATAGCGCCATACACCAATCGGCTTTGATTCATAGTGAATCGCAGAATGGACATTTTTAATTGCACGTTATGGTTGAAGGGGGTCTGAAGAGAACGCGATACGACACTCCGACACGTCCATCTGCAAACTGGGTGTTTGTTTACAAGGATTAATTATCTTGATTTTGATTAGTTGAGCTTAGACATAGAGTTCAGAAATCGCATGCCATTCTTTATCAAACTATAGTTCGTTTGTTTGTTAAACAATAATGTGAGCCGCTGTTGCACTGCGATGGGTTGGTATTACTAAGAGGTCTCCCAGTCCTAGAAATGCACGAAGTGAGACCATTATGCATATCGGTGTGTTAGACTTGCTTGGTCTAAAAACATGCAGTGGACCCCGAGTGTGTAAGCAACAACTTTGTCACGCACCTCCAACCACAGACACCAGTTCTCACAAACCGATCCCAGCAGAACATTCTCACATCTCGAATCCGCACAAAAATGCTGCGCACACTGAAGCGAGGTATACCTTACTGTTCAGTAAAGAATTGGAATCACGTCGGTACCACAACGACCAGGATCTAAATAGTATATTACGTCAAATAAAACCGGTAAAAGGAAGTGTGCTCTAGGTAACAAAACGAAACATACTATTTGCATGACAGTGACGAAGCTGATTGAGGATAGTAGTGGAATCCAGACCCGCATTATCACACAGTTGTCGTGGGATTACTTCAAAAGCGCGCGCCATTGCTGTGATGAGAAGTTGTTCACGTCCCCGAATATTTCGAGCAGCTTCACGCAAGTATCCGCTTAACTCCATTTCAGTAGCTCCACCACCTGCAGAAATCAGACTATGCAAGTTACCATGCTATGTGCAAAAAACAACTGGAACTATGCGAAGGCAAAAAGATGTGACAAACAATAAGACGCGATAATCCGCGCAAAGAATTTACACACGTTCGAATGGAACAAGAAGTAGCACGCAGCGTATAACAAAAGAAGGTTCTGATAACAAGAAGCTTAATTATTCGCAGGCAAACAGATCAAGAATAATGTGAATTTATTTTTGCAAACAGTCGTAAACGGGCAGCAAATGTGAAAAGCAAAACAGACTTAAGAATTGTTCGGTCTCTTTCACACATATAAGCTGAACTGCGAAGTTGTAGTTGAACCACCAAATGCTCTACAATGGAGACAAATATAATTCAAACCGGAACTTATGACTAAACTGATTTAGAATGTAGAGCAAGTGTTTTACAGGAAACGGCGATAGTTGATCAAGTTCCACGAGTTACAGATCAAAAATATCTATGAAGATTATTGAAGGCAAACAGCCTGTTTGTGGCCTTTTACGAATTTACGAGGAAGAAAACTAACAACTTCGTCCCAAAGGAGTACATAACAAATTCACAGTCTACCGAAAGAAGTTAGTACGTTAGTTGGTTTCCGATTTCGGTCTAAAATTGGTATGACGACCATCGTTTTAGCACAACAAAAGAATTCCACACGTACATCTTCATCTTTTATATGTAACCACGAATACCAAGGCTCGGTCTGTGGTTGATGCCGATAGCAGCTAAAGAAGTAGTGAATTAATAGGTACGTAAAGAGAAAAAGCTGAGCGAACACAAAGAAAATTCACGACAAACATTACGGATAAGGATCCGCCAATCACCGAGACACATTGTCATGCCAGAAAATGTTTCTCACTGGAGGTGTGGATATTTGCCAACTCCCCTAAGGTGGCATGCGGCACCTTGTCAAGAGCGACGACCAAGGCCTTTATAACCAGTAGCTACATCACTGTTTGGCCACGCTTGTCGTTCTCCAAAACCATCAGGCAATGCATTAGACAGTGAGTGGCGCGACAGATGTTCCGTCGGCACATGAAGTATGACCCAATCAACGTAGACCATGCACCGTTATTACCTTCGTTATGTAGCAAGAACTCTCACAATTCGCAAGTACATGCTGACAGACCAGCCGGTCGCACACGTAACCGGTCCACTCTGTTCGAGTCAACCGATGGAGACGACTGTAGTCGAGTATTAAAAGCTAATCAACATTTGTTACGTGAACGGACCAGGTCCCCAACCTGTGGAGTAAAAGTGAGCGTACACGTGCAATGTAAACCCTCCCCTTAATCGAACGTCTTTAAGATCTATGTTAATGACTAGACACTTGCATTCGATATTCAAAGGAAACCCCACAGGCAGTGTTACAAACTGATAATAAACCATCCAATTAGGTGAAGCAATGAACAGTCTCAAGCAGCCTTTCTGAAAATATTGAAGATGATGGCTGAATGATGCTCTCTAGTCTGGTAACCAACAGATCAAAGTCCGGTGACCTGTCAGTTGTTAGACAGATCACCTTTTATAATTCATTGAAATGAAGGCAAAGTGGCACCCGCTTGTATACACGCAAATGTGTTTAGATAGTTCAAAGCAATGGAGGAATGTATAAATCAGACCAGCATGCGGCTAAAAACAGTAAATTACTAAATATAAAGGCGCACTGATGCGGGAAAACGGTTTCAATTAAAAAGGCTACAGCATTCAATCTAATCTAAGCTGGCAAGGTACAACTGAAAGTTTATTAGATTTGTGAAAATGTGTGGTGAGCATAATTGCACGACGCGTAAACAGACACTTGAAAGCGGACTGTTCAACTCACCAGCAACAAAGGCATCGTTCTTAACTGCTCTACGAACGACCATGATCGCGTCATGAAGTGATCGTTCAGTTTCTTCCAAGAATTGTTCAGCACCTCCGCGTAGAATGATAGTGCAGGTACGGGCTTGAGGACAACCTTTGAAGATATTAAACCTAATAAGAAGATGTTGGTACTCATCGTGAGTAAGTTGGATAGCGGATTATTAGGACAAAACGGACAGGCTCCAGAAATTAGTGAAACAGGTAAAAGTGCAGTAAAAGTAATAAATCTGAAGTTTAGGAGACGGAATTTAAGAGAATAACCACATATGTGTGGGGGTAAGACCATTCTCCAGAAACGACGGGGTGGAAATGAAGCTGACAAACTGATGCATGCTGGCAAGTGCTGTTTGGCGTACACAATCCACAAAGGACACTGAGCCTCCAGAGTGCAATTAGTCGGCTGGTCTATTAATTACATAGGAACCACGAAAGATGAAACCAGACCTTCGCTGACGCCTACGTGACACACACCCATTACTTTAATTGCCCATCAAAAGTTAGACATAATAAAACACTATTTTGAATAAGATTAAGCGCGACTAATCAACTCCTGAGTATTACTAATGAGTTGGGTCTCATCTAAAATCTCAACTCCTGAGTGTTTTCTGCGAGGTTCCTAGAATAAAAAGCACACAGTGGTCGACCGCCCTCAGAACGACCGGCTGTAACGCAGCGCGCACACACAATATTGTTGTCTAGTTACGGCCACAACTCACTGATCATTTGCCTTTCCTAGTCGTAGAGACTCTTCCTTTGGGGTTCGCTTATTCGACAGTGTGTTTAAGTGGACCGGCGAAGCTTGTAAAGTGGTCTACAATCACTGATTTTCGCCCAACTCGCATTTTCAAAGTTTTTGAGACAAACAGCAGGTCGAAGTTAAACACCACTCGGTAGTCAACAAGGTAGAGAATGGACGCCATTCTACCGTATGGCAAACAATACAGCAATCCAAAACGATTGGATTTTCTTCGTTTTTACGTCCTAAGATTGCAGCTCCCGTGTAACAAATCAATTAGTGCGTAGGCTAGATAGTGTCAGACTGTCCAAACCGTGTGATCAGGATGCGCGTGAAGACAATAAAGAAAATTTACAGATCTTCCCAATGCACCGAGCTCTTCTTACTGTCTTTTGAATGTGGAAAAGATTCAGTTGATGTTCGGAATATCAATATTAAATAGTATGCATACTGACCGGCGCATAAAAAACTCATTCAAAGAGAGCAGCACCTGATCTTTATGATGTAATACGTCTCGGTAAAGCCTCTAATCCGTTTCAATTTACAATGTCAGTCATTCACACACAACTTAGCGAAAGCGGAGTGGATTACCTGCGACAAGCTGAATCTCAACCGACAATCATCGCAAGTCACTGTAAACCCAAAATAATGGACAAAAACACGTTTAAAGATCCCGAATACAAGCAATCAAATGTTCAACAAACAGTAGAGCGCTACCAGTATTAGAGACCTGCATCGCAGATTGCTGAACGAACTATATTAATGTCAACAGTAAGTAAACAGTTCGCAACTGTTTATTAGCCACTTACCAACAAGAACTCTTCATTGAAAACAGTACCCATCAACACTGAAAATGTGATAATTATGGTCAGTTCACTCAGCTACATCAGATTACTAACAACTCTTCTAGCCGGTCTGTTGATGAAGTAGTGGACCTCGACACAGAGGAACAGACTGAACAGACTGAAGCAGAAGAATGCCGCCCAGTAAGGTGTACTTGGTGAGTGGTACTGCGCCCCATACATATGTAAATAATTTATTTATTTATTCCTCCACATTTTCCCCTCTACCCTGCACACCTCTTTTCTTATGTTGTGGCATGTTTGTTACTCCGTACGGTCTTCACTTGTCACATGTGCATTATATATATATATATATATATATATATATATATAACAAGTGAAGACCGTGCGGAGTAGCAAACGCGCCACAACATAAGAAAAAAGATGTGTAGGATAGAGGGAAAGCATGTAGAGGAATAAAGAAGGAAAAATTACAACGATTTATACAGGGACTCGCAACACCAGCGCCACTGATTTCTATTTTACGCCATATCAGACAGCGTTTACTATCCAAGGTGTCCAGTGTCCTTCGGACCCTAGCCAGCAGCGCTCAACTGCAGCAAGCTTCGCAATGAATGTGTTCATACCTCGAACTCAAGTCATGGGCTGACCATCAGGTTACCACCTCCAGCCTAACCCATCACTCCCAAACAAGGCATGATGTGGCAGGCAATGAGTTGGCATTAGTAAGATGTTGCCAATCTAACGAAGCCTGAGACAACATCAATATGCGTTCCGATGACATGTCGGAGGACTCCGCCGTTATTGCTCCGGAGAAAACGATAACCGAAAACGGACAACGTGCGAACAGCCTCTATGTGAATGGACCAGGTTTCGGAATCGTACAGTAGGCCCGCCCTTATAGTGGCATTGTATACTCGGCCTGACACAGAAATACTGAGATCATCTCGACAACGAAAATGGCGTGAATTCGTAAATGCCATCAAAACCTCCACCATGCGAGCTGTGACTTCACAGTACATTTCACCAGTGCTGATAGTGAAGGTGAGGACAGGCGCGGAGTCCCGCCAATTTTGGAACAGTAATTTGCACTCAGTAGGTGCAAAGGCTACATCAAACTAACGAACTGAAACGTCTGATCGGTGTCGTGTTTTGGGCACCTTGTGAGCCCTCGTAGATAAGGGCGATGTCATCTGCACACTGTCTCGAAGTCAAGTGCCTGGGAACAATTTCAATCATATTCACAGTTTATTAGGGAACACTCTAGGATATCACTGAAAAGCTGAATAGAAAGGGGGAGCTCGACAATCTTATCATAGCCCACTTGAGATGCTAAAGGTCGGTGATACGTTGCCATAATTTCTAACCCTGTTCGAGGTCTGCTTTTAAGGTGTATACATACTTCTAAGGCACACTCTTCCTTGACGGACAGTTCCGGAGTGCAGCTCCGTCAACCGGAGCAAAGGCCCTTTTGATATTCAAAACGACAATTGTTGGCCCTCCAAATGAATGGCGGAGCCCAAGCAAGTGGCGAAGTGTGATGTGATCAGCGCAGCTACGGCCAGGGTGAAACCCAGCTTGGTCATCACGGATATGTTCTTCACGTGTTTCACTTAGTCTACAAAGTATAATGGTTACAAACAACTTCGACGCAATAGAAATCAGGCTAACCCCTTTGTGATCTACATACGAATTGCGTGAGCACGACGATGTTTGCAAAGCCTGTCATTTGGAACTTCACTGACTGAGAGTTTCCGGAGTAGGGCCATCAATTCCTTAACTAAAGCAGGACTTCCATCCACAAAAACGGCAGGAGGGAGTTCGACTGGGCCGCGTGCCTTGTGACGTTTCAGAAACTTCGTCTCTCGAGAGACTACTGTTTCCGAGGGCGGAAAGACGACAACAAACTGATGTGCACAAGTGAAGCCCGGAGGCGTAGTCAACAGGAAGAGTGACCAGTTGAAATGTTGTTGGGAATGCTTAGCAAAGCATCCTAAGCATCGCTGCAGGTTATGAATAGGCCCATCAGTGGCTTTGCGGATCATCTCGCTCATATGTGGCTTCCAGCTACCAGTTGCTCGGTAGCAGCTGCTTGTTTCATCTCGACAACGTGTTGTGTCCATCAGGCATCGCGTCCCCCTCGTAGTTGCTCCCGGGGTCTAAGCAAATAGCCCTGTGGGACGAGTTATATTCACTGCTGGATGGAATAATCCGGCGAGCATCGAGAATTTACAGCCATTGCATACAGACCAAATAGTTGGCAGCTGAACCGACAGTAGCATCACACAAGGCCGTACTGCACTTATGAAGCGCACGCCATATATGTACCCAGCGTGCTTCAATGTCATCTAGTGGGTGGGGACCTAGACCAGAGGCAAGTGCACACTGGTAAGCGTAAAACGATTTTGTCCCTTCTAGTTGAGGTGCCAATTTGTGATTGACGGAAAAGTGGCCTCTCCCCAAAGGGCAGAGCGAATGCGACACATAACAGTGTATGTCCGGAATCCACATAGGTGCTCTACATTGAATTGCAATTTGAGAAACAGCCACGCTAACGGTAGTTGACGGTCAAGTGGTCATTCTACGTCCACGAGTGACTCGACGATGGAGGTCACCAGGTGGCATGCAGACGCCTAGAACTTCGGAAGTTGGTATTTGCCAGAAACAGACTGTTATCAACACAGAAATGCAACAAACATTCACCGATGTGTGTTCAACCAGTACCGTAAGAATGCAGGCTACCTGGGTCAAGCTCGTCAGCGCTTAGCCTGTCTACTTGAGTGTTCATGTTTCCAGTCAGTATTACAATGTCCGTGGGTCGCACAGTGTGCAGATTAGCGGACTGGTGATAAAAATCATCTTGGAATGTGTTTGGACTACAATCGGTGGGGGCATATGCGGCAACTATAAACAGTGTTTGTGATGGGCGCCTCCAGATGACCTAATCACACCTTCGAGCCTGACATCGCAGATGCAGCTGTTGACGGGTATCCAGTCAAGCAGCGCTTTCTCTGAATGTGCGCTTAGGACAATTCCAGTACCGTCTTGGGTAGTGGCATGGGTCGCGAGGTCTCCAGACAAACGGACACTGTACGCGCAAAGTAAAGTGGCTGACGGAGATTGAGGTTGCAGCACTAGGCTGGAATCCCGAGCATGTAATTCGGCAAGACAACAAATAGCGAGTGCAAAGTTCTCAAGAGTAGGTGTAAGAGCTGTCTGCTGACCTATTTCATATAGTCGAACACTGAAGGTGGCAAGCTTAAGTGGTGTTTGGGGAGTAGGTAGGGGTGTGTCCGTCAGATACAAGTATCACCTTGGTGTTCGACACATTATCGTCCTGGCTGTGGCTTCCGTCGCGAGCGGCAAATGGAGTGAGTCTCTGATGTGTTTGAAAACATGATTGGGGGTTCACCAAGTAGTTATTTAACAGAAGAGGGTAGACGAGATAAATTGGTTTGGTGCGGTAAAATGTGACATGGGAGCAAAGTCAATCGCCGATACCTCGATCAAAGAGTTGTGATAGGAAGACGTGATGAAATACATAATTGGTTCCGAACGTTTATTGTAAGCAGGTCTTTAGTCAGAAAAGAGTCTACGTAGATGAGCGTTGGGATACCATTGCCGCTAAGACGAGTTATCATGGATCCTAATTAACCACGTTTTGATATATACTCACAAACGCAAAAAGTCAAGTAGCTCTGTTATTTTTGGTAGTGGCAAAGTGTATGCACCTTGAAGTTGAATGCTTGAATATAGACGTAGCTATTCTTAGTGGTTACGTCCTTCCTTGTCCCCTTCTTTTCTTCTCTTCTCTTCGTATAGAGGGCTTGCTTTCTTCTTCATGGTTATGTAGCAGTTAAGCATCGGTGGTTCACACTGAAGTACTGCTGTCTATGATGAGTAGCACACCCTCCACCTGAATGGCTCGCGAATATTACAATGTTATCAGAAGGGAGAGAACTACGTGTTCCAGAGAATGATTACTAGCGCGTCCCGCATTTGAATGAACACCGTTTCAGTGCTTCTGGGTGTCTAGAACCTCCTCGGGAAACATTTTGAGTGGTTTGGCTAGGACATCAGTCAGACAGCAGACCAACGTGATAAGGTGTTTTCCCATGTTTAGTTAGCGACTGTTGGAAGCACAAGTATGTCAATCCTTACCACGGTGGTCACCAACTCGTACGGCTCACGCTTTTGAGACAAGGTCGGTGATACGTAACTTCAATCATCCCCGGTCTTCATGTGAGCGTTGCGATATCACCTCTGATCCCTGACAATGGTTCAACGTAATACTAAGTTCATATTGCATAGGCGGTAATGTATAAAATATCACCCTATCCACCTTATCAAGCGAGATGAGAAGGCGGTTATATTATACTGATTCAAGCATCATCATTTCTAACCCAGCTCTTGAACCACCCTGCAACCTATTTATTATCGTCATTTTCAGCTTTGAATCCTACCCGTGGGTACAGTGGTCTGGGCTACCGTTGGTCTTCACAATAATCCAAAAGGCAGCAGAGTAGTGGATGAACATAAATGTATCGAGGACAGACGAGAGAAGGAGAAAATAACCAAACAAAACCGAGAGAAAGAGAAAAGGCAACGTGTTCCTGGATACATGCTTGCCATTGACTACGACACACTATCGTGACAGAGTGTTTCCAAATGGCGGTGTCGACGGTCACGAACTCCTTAAACAGATAGACGATACCTACCAACCTTACATAACAGAACGTTAAAGCCTCTCATAGCCTGTGATCACGTCATCGTCTGGGCGCCTTGCGGTTTCTTCCAGCCATCAGCGGACATACTGCGTCACGCAGCGTCGGCATACCAAGACTGAGTTTTTAACACGGCTCAATTGCGAACTTGTACAACTCCGAAATGGGCGCCGACTGATCGCCGCGTTGCTCAGAGTAACCTACTCATCCGATACAGGAAAATTGATGGAGACAATAGCGGTCGAGTACCGAGAGTTCAGGTGCACCTTTTATACGGAAGGGTCAGGTCCCTGCTAAACACAGCAAAGCTGGGTGCAAACAGGCATAAACCTTCCGTTTAATAAACAAATGCTCTGCAACGCTAAATGTGACAAAGATTAGCGAATGCACTACGCGTTTTTGTAATTTTCGTGGATATCTCGCGAATAACAGTACAGGCTGACGACCGGCTCTGGAACAGAAATCGTTAGTCACAGTAACACTACCTCAGTAAACGCTATCTTTTATGCAGGTGTACATCTTATCCATTTTCAGATGACTGTCACTCTTAGATATTTCAGTATTAGTTATATGGGAACCAACGTCAGCCATGAAAAAGCTTCCAAAATATCGTCTTACTACCAGAGACGACCAAACCAAACGAAGAGTATCAGCGAAGTGAGGAGTATGTGAAGCAGATACATCACAGCGAAATCTTGCAGCTGTAGGTGGGTTTACACTAAAAAGCCTTCTAATCAAATCGGTTCACCAAGTATCAGTGGTCACAACGAGACTGGACCTTGATTTGATGGGAAAGCTTGTGCATCTCGATGACCTATTGGGCTAAACTGGGAGGGGTGAAAACTACAACGACAGTCACTCATACCCGGCACGCCAAAAGGTAGAAGTGTGACAAACCACAGTCTCCTGGCCCTCCAGGTTGAGGGTTGGGAGAAGACTGGCGTCTATTTCCGGAAAAGTACCGATTCTGGTACACTGCCAGTCACCCTCTGTCTTGTGGTGCAGGATTTTGATGCGAAGGCTTTAGATAAGTACCCTAATCGTTCTCCTGTCCACGTCTAGACATCCTGGCATGCAACCATGACTATCCACATCAATAATCCCATACTGCATCGACCACCTTGAAGTACAAACCAGGTCGCCTTATCTGCTACATACGGCAAGGTGGATTATCATTATCATCATCATAGACAGCAATACACTAGTGGTTCACACTAATGCTCAACTGCCACACAACCATGAAGAAAAAGTAAACTCTATATAGGAAGAAAGAAGGAAAAAGAAGGGGACGGGAAGGGACCTAACTACTGAAAATAACTACGTCTATATTCAGACATTCAACATCAAGATGCCTACACCTTGTAAACAAACAACGGAGCTGCAAGTGAAAGTAAGGCGTCATCGGCAAGGTGGATAGGCGAAAACGTGGTACTGCTGACCCCTCCCCCAGTGTTCTACCAAATTTAACTCCCCGGACCCCCGACCTCAACTTCTAGTAATTACTTTGTAGATCTCACGACAGATACAGCTAAGCGTTGTAACACAGTGCTGGTAAGACCCATCTGTTACCATCTAGCGTCAGACCTCCCTTGTCCTTTGTTCAGACCTAAAATGCAAATTAATATAGATGCTTTCAAAGTTCGCACCCTAAACCAGGTAGGTCAACAGGACGCTCTCTCACGGACGTTGTATTCGTTGACTGTCGATATCTGCTGCATTTCGGAGACTAAGGTCCAGGAAAGTAGTCAACGTACGGCACTAACAGCACCCACACTGTCTACCCCATGCTGGTTATACACTTCAGATGAGTCCACGGCCGCCGCTACCGGTCGGGCAGGAATACGTATAGTTCTCAGCACGATGACCGCAGCATTGACAGACTTAATTCCTGTCGTCTGCTTGGTACGTTCCACTAAGGTCAGCTCTAGACGCAAAACCATCAGAAATCTTTTTACTGTGTTTATTTATGCTCCAACTAACTGTAGGGACGTCGGTATCAAGGATGTCATTCACACGGATCTGACCACTCTCCTTCGATCGACACACAGTTGTAATAGTCATTGACCAGAGATATGAACACCAAGGTCGGTCGCCTTGTTGAGGCCGGTCTGGCCTATGTGGTTAGCACCACATCGCTATGACAATGGTGAGCGGTTGTTGCAACTATGCGCTAGGTATAAACTATTCTTGGCCAGCACCAGTCGGACATCGTGCACGTCACTGCTATACTCGGTGTCCCTTCTCAGAGTCAGACCTAGTCTCCGAGAGGCAACATAACTGTTAGTTTTGGGTGGCTGAGCTATATTCAGGAATGTCGTCCTTATTGGATGCAAATCATGTCTCGATACGTTGCCGGGTTGTTCCTCTCTGCTGAGCAACGGCCTCACTGACAGTAACGACTGGCTGTTGAGAAACTGGCTATGCCGTCCGTAAAGAATAAGTAACGAATTAGCCTAGAAAGCAAGTTAAGCAGTTCTCAACCCGAAGATCCTGATGGCTGATGGATCTAAACCTCACGGAACATTCATGAAACAGGAACTGTGCACCGTGGTTCGTGAGGGTAAACAAACAGTGGATCTCACAGAATCCCTAGAGTTGTTGGAAGTCAGAGAGAGCGTTCCTCCAAACAGTTCATACAAGTTTGGAAGAAATATCCGGAGAAATCTGAAGCGTAGCTAGTGAAGAGAGTTGCAAGAGCAGAAACATTTGCCCCCAAACAACAATGCCAGACTCTTCGAGCTTAGTTGTGCTACTGACGACCGCCTATCAGTGAAACCGTCGGTGAGGCAGACAGCATACTCATCCGTATTAAATCCAGGATACTAGAGCACCAGGCGGAACACTGATTGTCAATTTAGCTGGCCTGCCACTTCTACTGTGTCACCACCACAAGATTCCGATGTGGTATCCTGGTCGGTAGATTTAGAACTATCCACAAAAACTAGGGTCAGCACTTTCACTTCGGCTCTCAAACGTAATAGGGCTGATAATCTTAATGATGTCGTGCTGGCACTTTTCAAAGATGACGAGACTTTGGGAGAGGCCTTCAGGCAATTGTTTCAGCTTGTTTGGATGACGGAGACCATCCCTCTGCAGTGGGGTCACTCCATAATCGTTCCTATGGTCAAGAAAGGAGTTAGGGACCCTTGCAAAAACCAAAGCGGAATTACTAGGGTTTTGGTACTTATTATACTTCATCACCGCTGCAGCTCGGAAGACAAACGGTAGGGAAGAACAGGGTTTCATCTTGTTGAGGGTGTCTTTTCACCACTCACCGAATTCCGAGGAGGCACCACATGGGTTGCCTGCCAGTAAATGCCGTATATCCCTACCATGAAGGTGAGTTCGATTCGGTAGGTCGATCTACACTTTTAGAGTCGCTTAATCGCTGAAGTGTGCGGACTAAGGTTGAAGTTTACGGTGAACTGTCTGACGGTTTCAGCACCACGATTGGCGTACCCCAAAGCTGCCTACTCCCACCATTTTTGTTTAATTCCGTCATAGACGAGATAATAAACTGCCTGCGACACTCACAAAATGCCAGTGTGGACCTCCTATCAGGTATACTGACTGATCTTGATTATGCTGACGAAAAAGTGTTGCTGTGTTGACAACTTTCAAGCAGCACAAACAATGCTGGAGGCTATTTCGCGTTGTTAAATACTTCGGAATGCGCCTTGCAGCCTCCGAATACAAGTGCTCCTGCAAAGCTGTTGCGACTGTCGATTTATTGCTGGATAACAAAAATCATGGGGCTTGTTGACGGGTTTGTGCACTTGGGAAGCTGCATTAACGACGGCGGTGTAGGGTATGAAATAGAACAGCATTGTTCCAAGGCTAGCGCGGTATTCGTTAACTTAGAACAACTTCAGCGATACAGAGGCATCTACCTAGTGCTTAAGGGTGGTGCAGATAGCGTAACTGTGACGGCTGCATTACTCCGCAGCTACGAAATTTGGCTGCTCATGGTAGAATAGACCTACTGTTTTCAGGTATCCGACCATCGTCTTCGTTCGATCGCTCGCACTGAGTTACACCAACGGGTTGGCAACGAAAAGATTAGGAAGCCGGTATATGATAGTGACTGTCACACGAGTTACTTTGTTCAGTCCTTACAGTTCCATAGACTTAGATGGTTAGGCCGTATACTAAGGATTCAAGCTAATTGTTACATCGAGCACGCTGCCGCCGATAGCGGCCGTGAGGAAACTGTCTTGTCTATGGCGCCTTGCTTTCACCTGTGGTTCGGTTGTTCGTATATAAGGCGTGGACATCTTGCCCGACCTACACTGCTACCTCGACGAGGTGGTCGGGCTTGTGTACTGTTTTGATCCGGCGGGCTATGCTGACTGGGACTCCGGTCCTTTCAGGTGCAACCTTGTCAGACAGGCCAAAGGGGAGCAGTCAGAAGAAAAGCAGTTACACTCAGGATTGTATGTCGCATTACTGACCGAGTAGGAGTGCTTAGGTAGTGAGGCACGATCCTATGGGCATACAGCAGAACTATTTTTATAGTTGCGGCACTGCTGTCTTCCGTATCAGGAAGAAGGGGGTTAGAAAATGTACCCTCAAACAAAGAGCACTCCGATCGCCCAACGGTTGACCGTGACCGAGGGCGTATTATCCAATACGGTCGAAAAACATCA
>QNGE01002531.1:0-15308 GCA_008508345.1 Paragonimus westermani | reverse complement strand
GGAAGGGTCTATAATGCCTGTGTGCGTTCCATTTTGCTCTATGGTTCTGAAACGTGGCCTGTTCGCAAGGAAGATATCAACAGGCTTGCTATGTTTGACCATCGTTGTCTCCGCCACTTGGCCCACATTAAGTGGACTGATCGCGTGAGCAATGCAGCAGTTCGCCGGCGCGTATTCCCGAACGTTCGGGACGCCCGATCAATTGGTCAAGTAGTTACGTCGCACAGCTTGCGATGGTTGGGTCACGTGCTCCGTGTGTCATCTGAGCGTTTACCGTACCGGGTATTATATGCTGAGACCACCAACAGCTGGGTGAAACCGCGTGGTGGTCAAGCAACAACGTGGTCACGAAATATGAAGACCTTGAATGCTCCATTGAGCAAAGTGAGCAGGCATCGCCTGCCTGGCTGGGGTCCTCGTGATCACTCAAATCGCTGGTTAGAGACGCTATCCGAGATGGCGGTGTGTCGCAGTCAATAGCGTACCTGTATCCATACCATTTCTAGTTCTTCCACTTAGTATTCTTTAATCTTTGTTGTCCTTCGTAGTAATGTTTCCTTCTAGGATATTTCACGTCACTGTTGAGGTGAGCGGCGGCCCGAGCCACAGTACCTTTGGTCAGGCTCATGGCTGTTATGATGATGACGATGTGGACATCTTTATATTGAATGTTTGAACAGACATGGCTATTTTTAATAGTTACGTCCCTTTCCAAACCCTCTTGTTTTTCCTTCTTCTTCGTTTAGGGCTTGTTCTTCTTTTCACGGTTGCATGAGTTAGGCGTGAGAATCACTGCTATATTGATTTCTATGGTGATGGTCCACGACAGCCAAAACACAAAGGCGATGGAGAGGTGTGACCACTGGCAGACAAAGTCAGGCCTAAGGAAAGTATAATGAGCACTTGACGACCTAACTCGGTTAGTGTCAGTTGCTGTAGGCCGTCGGACTGTTAAGATCCAAATGTGTCCACTTTCTGCCCCATTACACTAATGAGAACCACTAACTTTGAAGGATTCTGGTAACACCACTGGGGAAGGTCCCTGAGTGGTCTCAAACTGAAATAAAAATGGTAATCATAAGGGATACAGATTATCTGTGACCCTCACAAATGTGCAAATGTCTACCTTCATCATAGCTGCCTTGGACGAATTGCTCGTGTGATAAAAACGGTGTAGGCAGTTACAACGGTCATCGGAATATACTGGGGATGGATAGACTTAACCGGTCATTCAGCTTCGTAGTTTGCTGTCATAAATTCATTGTCTCGGACGTTCCGCAAACTCCAACCCGTTGCTAGTCACGTCACATATTTTTATGTGCCAGAGGCAATAGTATATCAGAAAACGCTCATTGTCCATGACACAAAAAACTTGACATCAGGCTTAACTCAACAAGATGGTTTTGGGAAAGGAGCAACATATAAACGGATTAGAATGCAGGTTATAGAGGTGGCATTTCGCATGTGTAGCCGATGAGGTAATGATACCAACTACATTGGACGATTCGGGTCGTCTGCAGGATGATCAGGTCAGTTCCTTGCGTAGAGTGGACTCCAGATCTTGAGAAAGCAAATCGCGGTGATAAACTCTGTAATCCCTTTAACGCATGAGCCGAACCAGATTCAGACCAGGACGAAGGGGTGGTTTTGTAGGACAATAAATTTCCATGAAGACCCTATGGGATCAATCGGAAAGTGATCACTAAAAGAAAGTGATCCTTATCGAAGAGACTACCTGCTAGGAGTAGGGTAAATCTAACCCTACAAGCACGAATCATATTTGATATGTCTCATTTCATTAACGCGATACAGACTTCATGTTCATTTGGGTTTTGTTTATGCCTTCATGTGATAGACAAGGTCACAAGTTCACCAAATAGAACATCGGCTTCGCTGACTTGTCAAGTCGGAGGTTCTGGCGAATATATGCGTTGTTGACAGACCGCTGCCTGTCTTACCTTGTATCGTAGCTCGTGGATTGTGCACACCTGGTCGGGCTTTCGGATATTCGGTCGGGACATTCATCCAGGTGTTGGTGCTCGCAGACATAACGCAACTGTTATGTATCTAGTACACGTGAATAAATGGACGAACAAACCAAAGTGGGCAAACAAGAAATTGTTCAATGACATGAACCACTACTCGTGAGTACACGATCCGTGAGCCCACACAGACGCACATACCAACATTCCAAATGTAATGACGTGATTCGGTTACTCGGCCGAATGTTTATCAATCACACACTGTTAGTTTGGAAGTATTAACACCACGATGCAAAGTCATAAAAATAGCACGTCAAAAAGCAAGTTAGTAAATGATCATCCGATTAATCAACAAACCTTTCGGATCCCATTTGCACTTCTTCAAACAATTCACAACTCCCTAATGCGCTCTCAGTAAGTCCCTGAACAGTGGTCTGGACACTACCACCACAAGCCATCTGCGTGCGGGACAAATCATCTTCTGGAACTCGGCCTGCACAGAACATGTCTCTGTCGGCAAAATATTGCGTTGCCACATCTCCGATAGGTAGTTTCGACAGAATGATCTTCGCGCCACTTTTGTGTAATATATCAAGCTTGTCGTAAAGAATTTGCCACTCAGCATCAACGACTTTTTGATACTCCTGTTATAATGCAAGTTACAAAACAAAAAACAACAAACCTCCACCGAATGTACACGAACTTCTGCATTTTCTTTTTCAGCTTTCAGCTCTAGTTCGATGTTCAGTAAAGCAATTTTCGGCGACTTATAGCATTTCGGTTGCATTTCGAAACCAGCATAGCTGAAGGTTTTTTTGAAAGCAACACCCTCCACCAAAAACGAATCTTCCAGAGCACCTCCAGATACCTATGAAATCATTAATATTGAGAGAAGGGAATTATGCAACATGTTCGAAAAGCAATGAACTGATGTTCCTAAAAACGCGTTTCAAAGCACTTTCTCCGTGAACAAGTTGTTGATATCACCATTGTGCCAGAATATGAGGAAGAAGAAAACTGGCCAGAATGCCAGTTAGTTGGTAATAATTTTCTGGTACCATGAATGCACGAGTGTGTCTAAGCGAGTCTTTAGACCAGTAAAGGCAATGTGATGTGTAGATTATAGGCAGTGAATCTTCGATCAGTTGGCGGTCGCGATAATTCCTAAGCCTGAGGGCCGCTCTCAGTTAAGATTGTCTGCATTACTGTTGATGACAAAGATACTGCCTTTCGTAAGGAGGCCCTAGATAACTATTTGAATACAATGAGATATAACAGAAGCACTTTTACCGCTACAACTGCTATTTGTCACGTCTTAGACTGTCTTTAGACAGCTGTGGTCTTTTTCACGATTGTATCAACCGGAAGATAACATAACTATACTCATAACCCAGTTACGATAGGGACGTTTGAAATAACCAAACGCCTCATGAAATAATCTGATAAGACAGGCACTTCATTGAGATACGCAATGCATAAACCGGCTACTGTGGATCATACGACTAAGTTGTTGATTCGCAGCCATTCAAGGTAGAAAAAGTGCGAACTAGTGCAACGCCATAGGATGATATCAAACATCGATGATATTGTACTAAATGTTGGAGAATAACTCACTTTCTTGATACCAATCATTTTAAGTGGGAGGTAAGAGTCTAAATGACTAACAGCGTCCACCACCAGCTTTGCGAAAAATTCCTTGTGACCAGCAACCAATTTTGAACTAAGTGCAGTTGCAGCACACTTGTCCAGTAAAGCACGCTGTTCCCTGAAAAAGCAATGGATGTCGCCGTTATAACCAGTAATCACTAATGACTGACAACAGCAAACGAGCCCTACCCTTTACCGTTAGACCACCGTGTTAAGGAGTAAACCAAAAAAACAGCATGAAGCAAAAGCATTCAACAGCAAGGGAAAGAGGAATAACGCACAAAATCCGCGTTCAAACAGATGATAATGAAGACTGTGCTTTAACTCTGACGTAATACGGCATTCATCCTATTGACTCAGTGTTGACTTCACTAACTTATCGGTCAGCCGTAAGCTCGAACACCGGTTGAGACAAGGGATTCACAATAGGTTCGAGCACCTAATCCAGAACCTGGTCAAGTCTGCCACAAAGTGCTGTAAAGACGGATGGCCAAAAAGAGCGTCGCATTGCAGATTAACAAGTTGAAGCGTATTCGAGATGAAAACAACCGTCACCGAACATAACTGCACGTCGTCAAACAGCAATCTCAGACAGCAAAACGAAACGTCGCACGTAGTCCACTAGAGCAATTCAAATAGTTCGTGATATAGTCAACGACTCTCTCTGGTAAGTATGGAAGCCCACAACGGAGTATAGTTAAAGGACTGAGGGTCGTGTATGATATTCACCTAGAGAGAACGTGACTTCTCACTGCTGCACGGCAAACAAAAGACAGTTCCGCTGCTTACTTCTCTCCTTAGAGGATCCATTGCAAGTATTTGTCAACATATCCAGTTAAGACTATCTGAGTTCGACGTGATGACCTAGGCTCAAAGAGAATTAGCATCAACGGACAAAAATATACTGGTGAAGACAAAACACAGCGTTCCGTCTAACACCGACTATCTCGGTGAAGAAAATCGGCTGAGCAACATGCAGTATGTGACACTATATAACAAAAGAGCAGTGTGAACCGTGGTTGGAGTACGCACCGTTAACGCAAACGTGATCAACCAAGCCAACAGCAAAGTGAGCAAAAATATCCAGCGGTCACTCTCCCACCAAAGGCGAAAAGAAACTGCTACATCAATGTGCGCATTTACTCGAAAACAGAATGTCACCGTTTCATTCCGACCATTGGACGTTTAACTCTGGCAGTTTGACACATTGGGAATATCCGGATTGAGTGCGGTGCAGCGCACAGTAAGCATACCGCAAGCGGTGGGAACCGAGACGAGCTTTTGTCCGTGTAACCAGTTTGCCAGTGAAATACGTGCAGTCTGTTAAAACACGTTATGGAAAAGGATTCCAAAGCCGTACAGTGGGAACTGTTCAGACCCGATCACAGCCTACACACTGAGCCAAAAATAAATAATGATGCACAGCCAAATACATATATACATCTCACTCTCAGTAGATTACGCCGAGATCTTACTTGGGTTCTGCGGTCTTTATGTGACAGGCCATTTCGTTCAATTTTTCCAAGGCCATCTTCTCCGCAATGCGGAAGGCGCGTATAATAATGGTAGGGTGGACACCTTCCTCTAGAAAAGGCTTAACTTGTTTCAGAAATTCGGTGGCCAATATTGTCACACTCGTTGTTCCGTCGCCAACTTCCGCATCTTGAGCACGAGCTATATCCACAAGTGTCTTCGCAGCTGGGTGAACAATGTCAAGTAGCTTCAAGATTGTTGCCCCGTCATTAGATATCGTAGCTTTTCCTCGGTCATCGATGATCATCTTGTCCATTCCACGAGGGCCAAGAGTAGAACGAACAGCATCTGCTACCGCTTCGCACGCAGTTATGTTACTTATAATCTGGGGCACGCCCTGAGATGAATCCGTGCCTTCTTTCAACAGAATGATACGTGCTGGCTGCTGATAAATAGAAAAAGGAAAAACAGTCAGTGAATCAACGGTAAAAACAAGGCAAACGAGCCAGTGCGCTACTTACAAGCATGGCAACAAAAAATCCAGAACTGGCGCCCAGAGCAGAACTCGAAGGAGCTAAAGAGCTAAACAAAGAGATTAGGTACAAGTTCAGCTTGCACAGTACTGAAACGGTTGTTCGCGTTCGGGCTTTTAAGATATTTGTGATAAAACTTCCTCAGAAATGCATTCCCAGTCACGACTGTCTCAGTTTGATGAGGGAACTACGGTTAGCTGTCCCAAAACCCACCGAATGACCTCGTCGGAAACTCTCCTTCCTGAAAATTCAAAACGGAAGTAGCCTGCTTGAGTAGCCTCCATTGATTCGAAAACCATTCCTTCGGCCCACTCTACCAGGTATTTCTTCCAGTGGCCTCATAGCACCACGCAACCTACCTTCACATCCCGCACCATGCGGAAGAAAATGTCAAACTCCCCGTTGTTGAAAGCCTCCAAACACCTCCCCAAGAAGCTTACTTCAACGGGAGCGCGGGTGTAGCAATTTGCGACACCAAGAATGCTGGTCAAGCGGTCTGCAGAGCCGCTGACGTACGCATATCGGTGATGTCTAGCCCGCAACCTCAAAGGAGTGCCGTCAGAACAACTCTACAGAAGAGACCAAGTCCAACCCTGCCACCCTCCTCAGTTTTAAGTCTTATTTCCCGATTTGTTCTTCGAACTCTCCTTTGCCTTGTTTCGTGAAGTTAAGCGAGGAAGTGCACGTATACGAATTGTCTGAGTCTGTTCAATGGGTTATCGGAAATCAGAGAGTTCGTTATGCACAACCCCATATGTTTGCTTTCACGGAGACCCAGCTCACAGGCGACATCAGAGACAGTGAGATTAGCGTCCCCTTGTGTTCCGCTTGCCGAGCTGACTTCACCCGAGAGAGAATGGGGACTCTGTAGTTTCCATTCAACAGTATCTTCTAACACCGGTGGTTGTTGGTGGATTACTCTCGTTTGATAAATGTGACGCTCCGTGTAATCGATTAGCATTGCGTAGCCAACTAACCAGGAATATAACGCTTTACTCATGTGCTTAGCATCGGCGACTTTAATGCACCAAAGTTGAACTGGGCGCCAGTTTCTCACCAGGATGGTCAAGGCGGATTCTCGACTCCCTTATGGACACTGATACGACGGAGGGCATACATACTGCATGTCAGCGCCCCGAAGTGACATCGTTCCGGTTAAATTCCCTCTCTACTTGGCCCAGTCATCATTAATGGAAGCACACTAGTAGACAGTGATCATCAAGTCGCTACCTGGAAAGAGTGACCACTCTGTGCTCACCTTTGACCTTACCTACTACTGGCCACAGCGGTCAGCAACAGAGCTCACAGTTGGAAATTCTAACCACACTGAGTTCACCGGCCTGAGAAGCTACCTTGGTTCAATTCTTCTTGACCATGACTACGTGGACCAGACCTACCGTGCTTTTCCAGGCGCAATTCAGAAAGCGGACGACCTATTTGTACCTCACAAACCGCGCACTTTATCTATCTGACCAACTCTTCCGCGTAGGATACGTCGTCTCCTTGATCACCGCTCCCGCCTATTCGCGAAACTCGTAGGGCCTGGGCCCATTCTACATTGTTTGAAGTAGATGCAGACGAAAAATCTATCAGCGTGCCAACCTCGAACGACTACAAGTCCTCCTCAGAGCCCGCGGGAACGAATACGTCTTGTTTTAGCGTATTCGACGACTAAGAAAGAAGAAACCTTCGGCTAGTTTTTGCGACGCCCCCCTCCGGCGGAGAGACTCCATCTGACTCCCCGGTTGCGGCCGAGTTATTCAAGGAGTACTACTCAGCAGTCTAGAACCTAGCACCGCCGAACTGGCTCCCTATCGTACCACTGCAGAACTTCCCGCACCCACTCGTTACCGCTGTTTTCTTCGTTCCAGGTTAATTCATACAGCGCATTGGGTCTCGACAAGATCCATCGCAGAATTCTGAAACGGGCGGCCGCCAGTCTGGTGAGACCATTTTGTGGGTTGTTCAACCAGACACGCTAGACTAACATTCACCCCAATGCATGGAAAGAGACGGCGATCACACCCACCTTCAAAGCCAGCAACCTACAGTCTCCGGTTAGTTATCGGCCAGTCAGTCTTGCTACTAATTGGCAACCCTACATGCAATTACTCTTCCTTCCACACAAGATAATGGAGCGCTTAATGATACGTTTTCATTCCCGACCATTTCTTATCAAACCATCTTTTTTCTCCTACCTACTGTGGCTTCATTTCTAACCGGTCACTCACAGCAAGCACGCATATTTTCGTGGATGGTCGGATGGTAGCCAAGTACAATGGCCTCATCTCAGATACTACCTTCTCTGACTTTGTCAAGGTTTTCGACCGTGTCTCACATGGCCCTTCTAAAACACAAATTTGAAGTTTGTGGCACTCAAGGAGTTCTTCGCCGGATTGCTGTTCCCCTTGTAACAGAACCTTTAGTGGTCGAGCCGGATCAGACCTTTTTTATCCCCCTTTCGTTTCCTCGGGATCAACTCAAGGGACAGCGCTGGTCTCCCGCTGTTTCCTATTTGCCACAACGACCTTTCGGGACAATATTCGCGGCAACGCCCTTCCCTAAAACGACGACTTGAACATCTGGAGTATGACCAACCTCAATACACTGCAGATTGATCTTGACGCGATGAAGCGTCGGTCGGACGATTGAGGTCCCTCACCGAATGACAACAAGCGCGAGCACATGTCATTCGACGGAGACTCAGGCAACACCTTTGTGGATCGTAGTGCGTTCAGCACGGTAAATATAATGGGAAACGGTCCGTAGAAAGATCTGGGCATCTGGTTTCCGTCTATCTTATCTTACGCCTATCACCACGAGATGGCGGTTAAAATGAAGATTACCGTCCCTAGTATGATTAAGCACACTTTCCTCCGCAAAGACAGGAAGGCGTTTTGAACGCTTTGTTGAGCATATATAGGACCGCTCCTCGATTATAGTTATCAACTCGTGTATACTGGCCTTAAGAGCTACTAGCGGCTCAGTGCATTAAATGCGCGGTTACCAAACTAGCCACAGGCCCAAAAATTGTCGCGTGCTTATCTCGACTTGACGTTATTACTTTGCATCCACTTGACTTTCGACGATTCTGCAACCATTTGTTTCTTCCACATCCCTTCCTAAGAGGGGGTCACGTTAAGCCGTTCTTCATCCTAGCGGGTGGTAATTTCCTGCGTGAACACAGCAAGGAGTCTTTCGAGCTTATCACCCAGACCTTCCTTAGGCAGCAGTTCAGTTTTCCCAGGATAATTATTTATTGAAATAGCGATCCTTCTGGGACGTTACTAACGTCCACGGAGACCACTTTAAAGTATTGCTCGTTTCTCATCTACTCACAAACTCATCATGCAAGTAACCTTGGTAACTACTGTGTTCTTCAAAAGCGGTTCTAAACCCTGTTTTCATTGACTGCCTTTCAAGTCAGCAGACATCCTCTTGAAAATGAGCAAAACATTCGGCTGGATCCAGGCACCTCCGAATTGTGCCTCGAACCAGAGTATCAGTCGCCGAATCATTGAATCTAATCAACAGTTTTCCGATCTCAACAGACTCAGTGGATTGGTGGGGGGACAAGAAGAGAAAGCGGGAGTGCGCGAGAATTTCCCGTCTCGATGCGATGGGATGAATTGGAAAAGTGAACAGTACTTGACTAATGGTAATGAGTTTTGGTCACGACGAACCTTGAAAACTGATACGGAGTTAGGGCAAGCACTGTGGTCAGACTAGCATTCTACGCCCTGTAAACACCGAAAAAAACTGCACCAGCACTCAAACCTGCTGTGCAATGTTACGATCGAGTCGCATCCAAGTCGACGTTACTCTATGTCTAAATGGTCAATGATATCGGTCTTTCTCCATAGGGTCTAGTTTTCAGCCCCCGGACTGCCGCAGTGTCACGACGGTGCGTGGTCTCTAAGAGCAATTTCTATTTGAAGATGGATTGGTTAAACCAGCGCTCCACTCTGAATGTGTGGGAGAACGATACAGTTGTCTCGGGTTCAAAGGCAGACGGTGATAGAGAGTCAGAAATAAATACGGCGTGGTTACTCAGTGGTTGCCCGTATACGTAATATTTCCTTTAGTTCTCTACAGACCGCTGGCCAGTGGAGATCAACATCAGGAGAGACAAGTAATGGCAAAATTAGTGCATTTACCAACACTCCCGCAAGGTTAACAAGGCAAGTGTCATTATTGCAATAATTAAAATTGAGGCAAAGTGGGTAGGAGATCCAACTCTTTGAAAAGATGATTCTTGAGCGGTTTTCAGGAAGGGAAAACTGCCCACTGCCAAACTTATTCAGAACTTTGTTATGCACACATTTAGGGATTTACAAGGCAGTCTCAGTAACACATTGAAATTGACTGGCTACCTAAAGGTACCAACTAGGTACTAACAGGATCAAACCCGTACCTTTCCACCAAGAGGTCGCCAAAACTGCACACTGTCGTGGATGTGCAACCACGGACGTATCTTGTCGGCACCTTATATCAGCAAGATATGTTCTATTAACTCCGAACCAGCTTCTGTTGACAAACATCAACCGAAGTAACAGAAGGTCCCATGGCTGCTCTTCACCTGGAAAAATATAGAGGGAGGGGCTGAGTCACAGACGATTAACTTGATATGGGGTGACCTTGATGGGACTAGTTCTGCCTCAGTCATGGGCTAAAGTTAACCGGTCGCACCCAAATACTGCCAGTCCTCTTCCTTTTGTTATGTTGATGGTTCACAATTTCGGAGGTGTTTGATTAGTGTCGTCCTCCTTGCACAACTGTGTGTTAGTATCACGAACAGCTGAGGCGAGGGGGAGAGGAAAAGTGTGCGAGAAAAAGGAGAAGCACATGAAATCGGTGGTGAAAATGCCTTGAAGTAAATACCCACGGAAATAGGGGGGTTTCGAAAGTTAGGCCTTTATTCACATTCCGGTAAAAGTATGCCGTCTTACTCCAGGCGCTGGATTACTCCGAGATAGTTGACCGTATGCGACTGTGCTATAATAACTGCAATAAACACGATTAGGCTCAACTAATCGCACAACTCTGGTTGTCTTACCATTTGTATGTACGTTCAAATTTGTAAATACAGCTTAACAACAGATTGCATTAGACCAGAGGGTGCAATAGACCTAGACAGCTGTGACTTGAAACACTGGCTTTGGGTCTGAAACATTCTAACAACCTCTCAGACTCTGTTCTATGGGTTGCTGACAGGATCAATCAAAATGGAGACGGAAAACGATAGGGCACTCACACTGTCAAGCTTTCCAAGCCAACACTGCTTGTCGAGGACTCCGTAACTTTGCTGTGGAAACTTCAGTAAGATCTGCAGCCACGTGCTATCCAAGCGTATTGTGGAGGAAGTCGGGGTACCAGTATGACCTACTTTAGACGTGAACTGGTTCCGCGCATTCACCATCCAATGATAAAAGCAACTGGCCCTCAAGTCCAAACGATCCCTGGTTTTGTTTAATCGTTGTTTATGACCTCTGATAAAGGTGTTTCGATCCCCATTTTCAAACGAGTCTTGGGCGGTTTCACTGCTTGTATCTTTGGAAACCCAAAAGGTCTCAACAAAAACTTCTCGTGATCTCTTTTCTGTGGTATATAACCCTAGTTCATCCGGTCCGTATAGACGGAGTTTGTGTTCAAAACTTACTATCATTGTAGTCACAGGTCATACCCTGTTGATAAACTGGACGTCTTTACGTAAGTAGGCGCTCACACCTGCACATAATGTCACAGATGTGGCTGAACAATGGCGTTACAAAGCGGCATGATTACTTCCGTCCGCCTGTTAGACAATACTTTGTCAAGTCTAAACAACTCAGCGTGGGACTTGTGTGCAGTCGACGGGCACTGGGTTGAAGGTGTGAAGTCATCCTCAGCCAACACACCCTAAGTGTCGAACATCCTTCATGCACGTAACGGTGGATGGACCCTAAGAACCAGGTATTTCTGAAGGTGAAGAGCATTCAGCTACGACTTGGCATGTAGAGACATGTTTGAAAGTCCTACTCAAGAGACCGGTCTGCCTCTGTCTTGCGATTCTGTGTTAAATTTGCTCGGTTTACTAACCCAGCTACTTAGACGACATCTGCAAGTACACAACGCAGGTTATCACGCTCCGTCACGGAATAGACTACGGGCTGCAGGATGAGAATAGGATACGGAACGGGTTCCTCTTCTGTGCTCTAAGCCTACTCCAGATAGTTCATTGCCAATCTCGACCTTCAATCCCCGCTACGTAATGAATCCCGCACCCAGCAAACCAACTGGCTGAAGATAACGAACCGCGATTGTCTGTGGATGAGGCAGTGGTGTTGATGAAATGCTCTGCTGCTTACTGCACGCGGTTGGAATTCCAGTTGATTCGCAGTCGGGGCTTGCCAGGAACGTTTTTGGATTGTCATCATTTACCGTAACCTACCACTGTGGTGACGGCGAAAACCTATTTAGATGGCCGCATTTCGCGAAACATGTGCAATCGCCTTGCAGTTTGGTAATTAAATCAGGAACTCAGCAACGTGGTTACTTCAGCTGTCAACGGTTCAACAGTCGACAGACGTTGAGGGAACAACTACATTCGGTTCAGTCTCCCCGATGTGCCATATTAAACATGTGCGGCGTTTTGTGTCTGTTAAGTTTATCGAATTTTGTTCGTCATGTCTGTTTTTTCACGTGTGGTGTGATGCGGACCACTGAACTCGTAGGGGGAGAATTTTTACTTTATTTGCATAGAGTCGATCCCAAATGTCTTCAATTATCCTTTGCTGTATGTTGCAAACAATACCTATGGGTCCTTTACCGCGACCGCACATGTGGAACGCCTTCTTCTTCTTCAGCAAACGTTGCCGCTTGCCTAACAGAACTTTCTCTTTCGATATTGTCTGAGACCCTCTCGCATTCATCTACACCTGATTGCCTCGGCGGACTAATTCTCCCCTGAATGGCGATTTCAGCGATTTGTACACGGGTTCGAGGCTGGGGGCCCAATCTACCCGGATCCAGTCAGTTTGTTCGTTTCGATGTCCGGCGGTTTTCTGTTGACCTGAAAGGCAGTCACTGAAAACGGGGTGTAGCACCGCTCTTGGGGGTAGTAGCACCGCTCTTGGGGGCCACTTGCGGCCTGGTTTATAGCTGCTGTATTTCAAACGTCTAGTTTGCGAGACACTGAGCATCCGGTTAATTCGCATTCAAGTTAGGAGTGAACTTTCACGGTGCTTGTCTCAATAGTGCACTACAAATTCCAATTAGTTCGGTCGCCTTCTCTGACTTCTTTGGACCTGGAAGATTATCCCGCCACCCCAACCGCCTGGATCAACCTTATTAGAATGGTCAATCAAGCATTAATGAGTGGAACAGCCAAAATCGTGAGTAGCGTTTTAACAACGTCTTTCCTGCTGATCGTCCTCTGCACATTCATCGATAAGTATGTATCACTACTATTAAAAGATGATCTAAATGTTGGAGGTCATTAAAAGTTCAGCTTCAGCGCTGGCCAATAAATTACAGTGCGACATCAGTGATGTTTGAAGTGAGCACATACCAGGTTCTACTAATCCGTACGAAAATAAATCCCAACAAATAGCGTGATTCCATCCAGTAGAACACTGTCAATACTTCACGGCAGGCAATGCACCTCTACTTTAATTATGTGGTGGCTGAACAGGTGAACACACCCATAAGTAGAATTGGTAAAGCTTCGCGTATAACTGTGGCATAGTAAGCAACTCCGCTGTTAAGTAATATACTGCTCATAATTTGACAACACATTTGGGAACTGAATGGCAAGTGCCAACACCAGGGAGATGGTGGATCAAAAACGATTATTGAAATGGTGTGTGCGCGGTATGTGGAACGTGCCGCCGGGACGAACGACACAGTATTGTTGTCCAATGGGTGCGAGCACATGTCAGCCGTGCAACTGAGTGTACACGTTCGTGGTCCTTTGATTTGGCATAACCTGTACAGGACTCCGTGTGATAAACAACTTCGCAGGCCAAGCATTTTTGCGGCCACAACACGTGAGCACAGGAATGTATGAGGAATAATGACATATAGGGGAACCAGCTTCTGGTAGTCGACTTTTAGTCCGGTAAGATGACAGAGCAATTATTGCCACTTAGTTACCCTTATACTTTTGTAGATAGGATGCTCATAAGAGTCCATCAACATCATTTTCATTGGACGTAGTGTCGTTGGTCCGCAACATACCTCCGCCATGAACTGTTATTCCTCTCTGCAATTACGTCTCCAAGATAGGATATGAAGTCAGTATGAAAGTGCCGGGATTGAGGGATGTCATGATCCCATGCACACTCGGTACAAAACTGCCGTTAAGGTAGTTGCCTGCGCTGAACGTTTGATGACTGGTATGTGTTTGATAGAAAGCCGGTGACCAAGCTCCCTGTCTTCATCTACTCTTTCCTCTTCTTCCTCTCTCTTTTAGATTCAAAATCTTGGCAGAGGTCGGGGGGCTTCCTTGCAACGAATGACATAACCAATCGAATTACGCGCGTGACAGCCCATTCCTCCCACGAACGTTGAACTAGGTTTTTGTATCGTTTGCCCATGGGGACTTGTCCTAGCGTTTTTTCTTCCTTACTTTTCACCACCAAATCTTTGTTTATTTGTGACGGAAATTATCCGTAGGTAGCAAAATGCGCCATAAAACGATGATAAAATGATATGCGCATGAATATGGGGCGATTTTTCGTTGTTATCGTTGGAGAATTGGAAAATCGTTGATTTACGTGACAGAAATGATCACGAGCCTTGAAATATTTGTTTCAACCAACTTTTGATTGGGTTGTCCATCATTTGGCGCCGGAATCGGAAATATCAGTGGTTGGTGCTATTGTGGTGGATTGTCAGGTCGGAGGTGCGAGTTGCTGAGCGCTCGGCTGGTAGAACTAAATGCCTCTCACAAAATTTTACCGTTTACGTGCCTGGAGGCAATAGAGCAGGTAAAAGCGAGCAGGTCCTACACCGAGCCCAACGTCCACCGTGTCGGAGGTGCTTCTACATGGGACATAGTCTCCAATTGGAGTGGTGGCGAAGAATAATCGACGTCAACGGCGTAAACCGTCGGTCTGTGTTTCTACTCCACTTAATATGCAAAGTCCGAATGAACGATTGTTCGTCTGCCATCCCCCCTACCTTCTGCGTTTTTTCATCACGACCCGTGATATCCGTGGCGTCAGACGATGATATATCTGATAACTCTTCCAGAACTCTGATATTTCTGGGCCAAATGAAGATTATCTGGAAAACTTGAGGAAAATCGAAAATGTAAACCTGTTGCGAGATGTGCCCTGACTTTGTAAATCTTAGAGCCCGTGGGTACTGTAGTACCGCCAACCAGCAACCTGTGGTGCCTTGTGGGTGCTATTTCTGACGAAAGCTCAAACACTTCCCGCGCAATTCACGATTCGTACACTATTCCCACGCCTTTATCTTCGGGCTCGACAAGCTGATACACCCAGAAATGAAACTGTTAATCTGCGGAAGTGGTGCGTTAATGGTAATGGAAACGGAACATCATTGAGTAGGATTCATTTTTCCAACACTTTTCCAAGTGTGCATGTTGGGGCAAAACGCAAAGCCGTCTTTAAACGGTAGTAATAGCCATTCACACTTCGAAAAGGGCAAGTAATTACTGCGTGGATAT
>QNGE01002530.1:74378-111187 GCA_008508345.1 Paragonimus westermani | reverse complement strand
ACGGAAAGGAAGACCGCGAGCAGTACCTCAATCACGAATGAAACGCAACGATACCGCAAACGATACGAATAATCGGAACGCAATTACTCGGACCCAACTCTCGCAACTTAAACCCCCCAACAAGAAAGAAAAAGACGGCCTTCAAACGAGCTTTATTTGCTGCTCAGCCCGAAGGCAAAACAGTGGCTCAAAACGGCCGTATTTATAGGTTTTCGGTTCCCTTGGTCCTAGGACACTGAACGGGCCAATCAGGTACAAGCGCGCGAACTCGAATCTTCCAGAATGATGGCGGGCATTCGAGTTATCAAAATAGAAGCATCTATTTCCTTTGGGAAATACAGCGGTTTTCTTTTTGGGTAAAAGTGGTTCTCCCAACAGTATTTGACATTGATTGTTCATCGAGTTTATTTGTCCAATCCTTACGTTTACATGTACGTACACGGCTACACCCTTTACTAAGGATGCTAGCTGGTCTCCTGCCACACTGAGCACTCTTTTCGGACGCTGCGGCCGATTGGCGCAAGGTGCGAAGTGAACAGATGATGACCTGGAGGAGAGAAATGAAATCGTTCACGATAGCGTTTGGTCACTGCGGATCGGGGTCGTCTCTCAGGCTGGGGCCGTCGCGACTCACAGAGTCGGTGGCTTGAGAAGTTAGGTGAGATGGTGACCAACTGTACTCAGTGGCGTGGGTGTTGTCGTTGTTTGGTTGAGTTGTCTGTGAAGTGAGTGCACTTAATGATGTGGGGCAGTGAAAGCCGTAAGGAGGTTGTCTTGCTGATGATGCCTCACTTTTACTTACAGTTTGGTTTTTTGTTTGCAAGGTGTAAGTACCTTGATGTCGTATGTTCGAATATAGACGTGGCTAGTTCTTAGTGATCAGGTCCATTCCTGTCCCCTTCTTTATTTCTTCTCTCTTCCTACGCAGGGTTCGTTTTTTCCACTTCTTGGTTGTGTCGCACATAAGAGTTGATGTGAACAACTGGTGTGTTGTTGTCCATGATGGTGCTGATGCTGTTGGTTTCAATGTTAATAATGTTCACTACTTCATATGACGTTCGGCAGTGGTGGTAAACGCTCCCTTTCCCCTCAGATTTGTGATGGAAGATGTTCTGGACGTTGCTTCCAAAGGTTCCAACGATCTCTGAATGTGGCTTCATGCAGGTAGTAAACTGGCTGATATTGAGCATGTAGGGGCATTACTTTATGCGGTTCCGCGGAGAATATGCAGACCTTGCTGAACGAGTTGAGTGGTACGCACGGGCTGTATGTTGTGCACTTTGCACCTTCATGGTGGGACGTTTATTACAAAATTGGGTTTGCACGGACATTCTCTTCGTTATTATTGATTGTGTTGCAGACAGTTCCGCACCCGCATTCGCAAACTTGTCGACCCATCTTTTTTTGCTCAGCTCGATTGTTCTACGTTTACTTTCCCTTCCTTTTCCATGCCATGTTTATTACTGTGTAACTGTGGGCCGATGTCCACGTCAACGGTAATCCGAGTTGCACCCGTAGATAGGATTAGAAGTTGAAAATAGGTGATGTTGATGGTTATAGTGATTTTGCTAATTACTTGCATATTGTTCATTGATACTGACTTCCTACCTTTACACGAATCGTCCTCGAGACTCCTGCTAGTGCAGACTGTTTGCATTCTCCTTGGCTACATGTAGTAGGTTGCCAAGATGAGGCTGAATTGACAACGTTTGTGGCAACCGAATTCACTTGCTTCGCGGGTCATCGGCGATGCCTTTAATCTTTAACGAATAAGTTAAATGATCTAGACAGCGTAAACTTTCTCCAGGCGTAATGACATTTTTCACTACAGCCCCCTCCGTATTACAATAGGTTCGCTGATTTTGGTGATCTGGGATTACGGGTTTGAAGGGAATCACGACGCTGCTAGTAGGTTTTCGTAAGATGGATTCGTAGCCGCTTTTGAAACAGAATGTAAGACACTTTTGTTCCAGTACAGTTTAGTTCGTTTGATGTGCCTGTCAATATGGTTTACTCAATTAAGCTGTTCTCTCCTTAATGTATCTCGTTTACGCCAACAGTGTGTTCAGTCTGCTTTTAAAGGGTATCTCATGCACAACAAAACTTTGTTAGTGTGTATGTAAGTGAGACAAAGTGCACAGACCCTGTACCTTGTGCATTTGATTCCAATCAATCATGCTGCTACGAGTCGGGACTAGTGACCAATCGACTTCACAGTTCACGGTGTGTACCTGTCCTCTTGGCATCGTCTGGACTTTGTGCCTATGTGTTTGAGTGTGCTTTTGCTGGCACGGGTACACAACCTGTCTTACTTTTTTGTTGATCACACTAACAGTTCTGTATTTGATTATCTCAGTTGGTTCATTCCTATGTCTTTTGACGGTCTTAGATTGCCGCAGTTTCCTAGTGGTCGGTTGTATATGTATTGGTCGACAATTTTTTCACTTCAGAACGTTTGAATCATGCAATATCTTTCGATTATCATGTTGCTTTCTTCTTTTTCAGCATCTACCATCGGTCAGGCTCCTGTAACTACCCCAGAAATTGACATATTGCGGGAGCTCGTTTTCACACTTAATGGAGTTGGGGGCAATTTGATAAAATTTGATCAGTTGACAGATGTTTTCCGAGTAAGTAATTACCCACCGGTCGTGATATTGCGTGAACTTCGCAAGTATAACATTACGATCTGTGTGCTTTGTTGTAAATGTGTTTAATGAAGCTCCTGGTATGCACTAGGCATGTTAGAAATAAGGTTTTTGGATTTTGAACAGCGTAAACCAGTGGTACAAGGTTATTCTTTCACGGTACGCTGTGTGATTCGTCGTCTTCTCTGTTGAAGCAGCGTTCAGCCAGATGCGCTTCTGTGGTGGCGAAACCGGTTGTATGAGTGAATTTCTGGATTCATTTCCACGCCATTTGGAATACTGTTGTTTGGTTCTAAGTTACCTGCCTCAATCCGTTTTTCACATATAGCTCAGACAAGAGTAATTATCATGGCTTCGTATAGACCTGTAGTTTAACTCATTACATGTAACGAACACTTGAAAAGCTCGGCGTGTTCAGCTCACCGATGCACCTTCCGCGTTAGCATATTTCTAGACAGCCAGGTGTGTGACGCACCGTGTGACTTTCACGCGGCCGGCATTAATAATTGACGGCGTTATACCTCAATGTATCTTTTTATACCCCGTACCCGTGTAATTCTTCAGGTTTTTCTCTGAAATTTGTCTTCTTAGGTAATATTTGGTTTAATCTACAGTAAACGCCGATAAACGTGATACTGAGAGATTACTTTTTCAAATGGAAACTTTCAGGTGGACATTCTAGATCGTCATTAGTGCTGCCACTTACCACCAAGAAATTCTGTCGCATTAGAACACATCTGCGCAAGGATAGATAGTCAGCGTTGTTCATTTTGTTCCCCGTGCGTGTTAGATCACGTCGATTGCCGATGTGGAGGATCTTCTAGGAATCTTGTATCTTCACGTTTCAGGTGCTCTTGATTCCACTTCGCGGGTTAAAAACGGCATTTGCTTTCATTAATTCCCCTGAAATTTAAGTGCATTCGCTGCCTGCTGTTATGTCTAGTTGCGTAGCTCGCGCGTTTTTCGTTGCGAGTGGCCTAACCCATCAAACCGATCGAATGTTTCCGACGTAACGAGTCATGATCGGTTGAATGCAATTGAAACTCGCTGGTAAACAAAAAAGGTGTTCAGTCGACTGTTGAGGTTTTTAGGCTTAATTTAGAAAACGCATGAGTCTTATATCCAAGCCGTGTGAATGGTCAGTTACCAGCTGATACTTTTGCGGTTCGTTTGCGAATCATTCGATTGATCAGTGCTGATCTCTACACTTCCATGCGTGTTACTTCGATTTACTTTTGTTCCAGCCAAACGCTGCTGTTATCAACGCCTACTGGCGAACAGGTTACCGTAATGGAGAAAGTATCTCGTCCATATGGTGGCACATGCTTGTGTTGGCAATAGCGAAAGGTTTGGGTGCGAACCACAGCTAAACATCTCAGAGCCGCTAACACTAATCTTACCTATTCTGCTTAATCTGTCTAAACGAGGGTGAACAACATTTGCAATATCTGCGGACAAATGAGCCGTGCAAAAATAGGGGGTATAAACTGTTATCCTTGTTCAGAACAGTCGTCGGTTGGATTCTGTCGGTTTTATATTGTTATTATACCCTACCTATCTGATGTGTGCTGAGAAACGAATAGGCCGTTGAGAAGGATGCCTGTGTCACTGCATCACAAGGTACAGAACTTACGGGATTGTTTACTGTCATAATGTGTGTGAGTGTATGCGCTTGAGTGGGTGGCTCAATGAACCAGTTGTAGATGTCACCGTGTATTTTTTTCACATTCCATTGTATCCGTGCTGCGCTGAGTTTCGTAATAAAAGTACGTTTTACGTATCTTTTCTTGTGAATTACACACAAAAGGAAGTGGCAGTGTATGCATCTAATCAAAGTTGTGTATTATGATGAAACGGTGTATCTAGTTAGGCGTTTGGTTAGCTTCTCCATTTGTTTGCTATAGCAAGGTGGTAATCGTAAATAGTGATTTTCCGTTGTCGTGGCCTACGTTGTAGCGGCGCTTCAGTTTACCGATTTCCCACATTTGTTCAGGCGTCTTGAGGATCGTTGGAGAACAGTCCATTGTGTTCTTTTACGTATTATCCTTTTTTATAGACTTACTATTTATTCAGCGTGGACGAAAAATTGTGGATCTACTTAAGCACATCGACTCCGTGGCTTGATCTTCATATAAAAACTGCATACTAACCAATTGAACGATGAGTGGTAATCATGGGATCGTTGCTGCTTTGGATACTACTGCTTTGTGAATCAAGTAGTTTTGGTCACAAGCCTCGGTGCTCCTTTCCACTTTTTGCGACCTAATTACTTGTTTATCGTAGATGGCTGTGACTAGTTCGATACTACAGATATAACTGCAGAACAGCTTACGGTCGTATCATTCATCATGTAGCCGTTGTGTTCAAAATGTTCCGATCGTAAATGTCTGCTCTCCTCTTAATATACTTATCTCTTCGGTAACAATTCGGGAAGGATTTTTAAAAATTTCCTTGTACGTGCATCATCCTTTTTGCGCCCACTCCTAGTTAGCTCCCAATGTTTGCCTTCATCCCGGTGACGCAGACGCTGTTAAACGAATAGCCGAGTGTGGTTGGCTACATGACCGGATCCGACAGTTCATCACTCATGTGCAACATGATCGGCTCTCTGGACCGATGTTGCAAAGCCTGGCATCTGGCTTGCATGAGAACCTCAACGAGTACTACAGGCTCATCGCCACAATTGAGGTGCGTTTCCATGCTTTTTTCATCTAATCGCGTTTCGTCAAAATCACACGTCTTTCACTGTGTTTCGTTGAGATCACTATTGGTTTCTGTAGGCTGTGAATAGGCGACAGCTCACTGATGAAATGATGCTTAAGCAGACGATAATGGAAACCACTAACTGAATTGTATGAGGATTGTCGGGATAACATTACAATCACAGCTGGTCTTGTAGTTCGGGAACTGTTGAGATTATTAAAGAGGATGGTTAGTAGAGGTGTGTAGACTAAGCTGAATAGGACAGTGACGAAAAATTCGGCAGTATCGTGTATTTTCCTGCCTTTTCTGCTCGATACAGCAAGCAAGACGATTCGGTTTATATTACTAGAAGAATGGTGGAGGTTTTGATTAGTATCATTGTGCCCTTCCGAAAACTTCAACCGTCGGTTTCTAAGTGAGACGCCAACCTAATATTTGGATGTGCCGTGGCTGACTGGCTTAAAGTGTGAGATAGGCAAGTGATGACTCACCGTCGAGAGATGAGGGTAGTTGGCGTAGGATTGCGCACTGCTGGTTGGGTTCGGTTCCCCGGCTGGGACCCTCGGCTCACAGTCAGCGGCGGGAGATGGAGGCTGATATTGTTCTATGGCATGAATCTTGTGCTGTTCTGACGAGTTGTCCGGAATGTGCACAGCTATCGAAGTGAAGACCGCAACGCCATTGTCTTGCTGGTGAAGTCTAACTTCATTTAGAGCCCGATTTATTGTTCACAAAGTGTAGACACCTTGATGTTGAACGTTTAATTCTAGACATGCATGTATTCAGTGATTTGATCCCATCCCCTTTGACTTTCTGTTGAAGACTTGCTGTTCTGTCTACGACTGCACAGCAGGTCTGTCCATGGTCATTATTGTTATTATTATTGTGAAAAATGTTTCTGGGGTGCCGTAAGTTAGTCTCGACCTTCGCAATAGAGCGATTTAGGTTTTCAAACAATTTCCTCGTTTTAATTATCTGTGCGCAAGACGTCGGGCAGTCAACAGCGAACTAGAACCAGTGCTCTTTTTCTAACCTGGAGTTTCAGGAGTTTGTCGTCCTTCCGATCTGCATCTGTTAGCCTGTGTTAGCCGGTATGAGCGACTGTATCGATGTGACAGTTATGCTGTCCCGTCTATTCTAATCAGTAATCCACCTTCACAAGCCCTCACACCGCATCATGGTCCAGGCTCTGTGGCTTCAGTTGTTCCTCACCGGATTCGATCTTTGCTTACTGCAGTCGAGTTCAGCTGTTTTTTTTCATCGTGCTTATTGTGGGGGCCTGTGAAATTTGCCACTTAAGCTAGATGCTATAGCTTAAGGTTGCCAGTTTCATGGCTTTTGCACCCCTCACTGACCACAAAAGCAATCTCCTCAATGATCCAGCGTACTCAGTTCGGAACTTTTAGATTCACTGACGGCGGTAGCGTGCAGACAGCAAAAGCCCATTACTTTTATGAGCAATGCAAATAATTACAGTCAAGATGTGATAGCCAATTGCAGCCGAATGTGGTCGGCCGGTCGGAAATTAGGTCCCCCGCTAAACTCTGTGTTGAGGGCTGGTTTGGTTTGTGAGGTTTATGATATACGAGACTGCTCGTGCGTCCTCTACGTCTGTTGACAGGTGCAACATACCCCTTTTGTTCTAATGTAAATTGAACAACATCTTCGATGGATTACAGCTTTTGAGCTCTCATAAACCTTTTGCCAACCTCTTTCGAAGATAGGTACTAGACCACTCTCGACCTATACTGCTACCTTGGCGAGGTGGTCGGGCTTGTTTACTTTTTTGGTCAGGCGGGCTGTGCTGACTAGGACTCCGATCCTTCCAGATGCAACCTTGTCAGACAGGCCAAAAGGGAGCAGCCAGACGAAAAGCAGTCACACTCAGGATTGCATGTCTCACTACTGACCGCGTAGGAGTGCTTAGGTAGTGGAGCACGATCCTATGGGCATACAGTAGAACTATTTTTATACTTGCGGCAGTGCTGTCTTCCGTATCAGGAAGAAGGGGGTTAGAAAAGGTAACCCCAAACAAACAGCACTCCGATCGCCCAACGGTTGACCGTGACCGTCGGCGTATTATCCGATACGGTGGAAAAACGTCAAATATCCCTCCAAAGCCCGATGTAGCTTCGAGAACACCCGCTGCTCGCAGCAGTGTTCAGATTCAGACAGTATTGTCTTACTCACTGCGCCATCCAGCTAGGCAAGCCCCTCACTGCCAAGTGAAACTTGTGGCACCTCATTCAACACTGATGTATCTTATCTTCTGACCCTAGCGTGCTTCATGTTGGTAAATGTTCACCTTAACATGCAGTGGAGTGTAACCGGAGAGAACTTCGTAAATCGTGCAGTTAGCGATGATGGGTTGCAGTCTTTGAGCAGTTCTGACATTTCTGATGGGGGAAGTTGGAGCATCATCATCATCATAGACAACAACACACCAGTTGTTCACATCAACTCTTATGTGCGACACAACCAAGAAGTGGAAAAAACGAACCCTGCGTAGGAAGAGAGAAGAAATAAAGAAGGGGACAGGAATGGACCTGATCACTAAGAACTAGCCACGTCTATATTCGAACATACGACATCAAGGTACTTACACCTTGCAAACAAAAAACCAAACTGTAAGTAAAAGTGAGGCATCATCAGCAAGACAACCTCCTTACGGCTTTCACTGCCCCACATCATTAAGTGCACTCACTTCACAGACAACTCAACCAAACAACGACAACACCCACGCCACTGAGTACAGTTGGTCACCATCTCACCTAACTTCTCAAGCCACCGACTCTGTGAGTCGCGACGGCCCCAGCCTGAGAGACGACCCCGATCCGCAGTGACCAAACGCTATCGTGAACGATTTCATTTCTCTCCTCCAGGTCATCATCTGTTCACTTCGCACCTTGCGCCAATCGGCCGCAGCGTCCGAAAAGAGTGCTCAGTGTGGCAGGAGACCAGCTAGCATCCTTAGTAAAGGGTGTAGCCGTGTACGTACATGTAAACGTAAGGATTGGACAAATAAACTCGATGAACAATCAATGTCAAATACTGTTGGGAGAACCACTTTTACCCAAAAAGAAAACCGCTGTATTTCCCAAAGGAAATAGATGCTTCTATTTTGATAACTCGAATGCCCGCCATCATTCTGGAAGATTCGAGTTCGCGCGCTTGTACCTGATTGGCCCGTTCAGTGTCCTAGGACCAAGGGAACCGAAAACCTATAAATACGGCCGTTTTGAGCCACTGTTTTGCCTTCGGGCTGAGCAGCAAATAAAGCTCGTTTGAAGGCCGTCTTTTTCTTTCTTGTTGGGGGGTTTAAGTTGCGAGAGTTGGGTCCGAGTAATTGCGTTCCGATTATTCGTATCGTTTGCGGTATCGTTGCGTTTCATTCGTGATTGAGGTACTGCTCGCGGTCTTCCTTTCCGTCCTTGCCTTATTTGCTCAGGGGGTCGTAACAAATACCCTCTTCCTAATCTATTTGTTGCTTAGCCGCTGGTACCATCCAGCGCAAACGATCGAACGCAGATATCGATGGCAAACTACCTGAAGGTGGTCCACTTCTACCCTGAACGGGCAAGTTTCGCTGCCGTAAAGTAATCGGGCCCTCACTGCTGTCTTATATACACGACCCATAAGCTTCAGAAAGACACCTCTCTGTCACCAGAAGTGCGCCAGATTAGCGAACATCGCCCCAGCCTTAGAGATACGCCCTTCTATTTCATTTCCCACACCTCCACCGTTGCCACCGCTGATGTAGCCTCCCCGGTACACAAACCGATCAACAACCTCGATGACTTCACTATCCAACAGTAAATTCACGTAATCACAACCACCTTGCAAAAGCACTTTGCGTTTTGAGGTTGCAAAGCGCATTCTGAACTGCTCAGCAGAACGCGAACTAGCGTCGCTTGTGCTGCTTGGAAGTTGTCACACAGCAACACCTTGTCGTCGGCATAATCAAGATCAGCCAGTCAGTCTTCTACCAGGCACGAGGTCCACGCGGACATCTTCTGAGTGTTGCAGACAGTCCACCGTTCTATTGTCTGCCACAAAATTAGACAGAAATGATCAAAGTGGACAGTCTTGACTTACGCCACTCCTACTGCCGAGACCGCCATACGGTCCACCTTAAACCCTAACCTGAGCTGAAGTGTGGGAATAAAGCTTTGACAGTATATTCACATACTTGTCCACTACACTCCTGTGGTCTACCGAATCGAACGCGCTCTTGTAGTTGAAAAATACGGCGGTTTCTGGCTAGCGGTACACACGACGCTGTTGTAGAATTTGACGGACGGTAAAATTGTGATCTACACATCCCCGCTGAGGGCGAAACCTCGCACCTTCTTGCCTGATATTTGTCTCCCGACCTGCAGTGAGTCGACGAGGTATAATGGATGCCAGAACCCTAGAAATGACTGGGGTCAANCTTCCAACCCCCAACCTGGAGGACCAGGAGACTGTGGTTTGTCAGACCTCTACCTGTTGGCCTGCCTGGTATGAGTAACTCTGTCCAGTTTAGCCCAAAAGGTCATGGAGATGCGCAAGCCGTCACACCACGTCAAGGTCCAGTCTCATCGTGACGGAGGCATCGACATGCAACGAATCTAACGTGCGTGCGGGGTCGGCTTGCTGACATGTGTGTTTTGGTGTAAGAACGTTGAAGTAACCTATGTTCATTTGCGTCCTAGGTCTAAGCAGAGGACGTGGGAGACCTGAAGCTGAATGACAAGAGATGGAAATTCCCGACTCAGTGTTACCATAACTAGCTATATCTATTGTAGGACCTGTAGAGGAAGTATCGGAAATGGAGGTCGGGAGGGGTCTGAGAGCCAAATTTGATGAGACAGTGGGGGAGGAGTCAGCAGTAGCATGTTTACGCCCATCCACCCTGCTGTATGCAGCAGATAGGGCGACCCGGTTTATACTGCGAGCCCGCCGATGCAGTATGGAATTACTGGTGTTGTGATTATTCATAGTTGTGTGTGGGCTGAGATACTGCCAGGACGCCCATACCCAGACAGGAGAACGATTAGGGTTCTGAACCAAAGCCTTTGGCTCAGAAGCCTGTACCGCAAGGCGGTGGGTGGGTGGCAATGTGCCAGAACTGGCACTTTTTTTCGGAAAAAGATGTCAACTTTCTACCAATCCCCAACCTGGAGTGCCGGGCGACTGTGGCTTGTCAGACCCCTACCTAATGATCTGTCTGGTATGAGTAACTCTGATGGTGTGGTCACCACAGCATCCAGTTTGGCTCAACAGGTCATCGAGATGTGGAAGGTTTCACATTGCGTGACGACCCCGTCTGGTTGTGACGGTGGCGGCTGACATGTTCATGGATTTCTTCGCATGTTTTCGCTTGAACGCCAGGCAGGTGCAATAATACTAACTTATCAGGTTGCATCAGCGTGTGAGGAACGAAGAGGTTAGAGGGCGGGTGTTTGGTAGTGATTGTCGAACGAGTTCTTTCGTTCAATCTCTACGTTTGCACCGGCTTAGATGGTTAGGTCACCTATTAAGGATGCCAGCTAGTTGTCTTCCACAGCGGGCACTGTTCGCTGACACTGCGATCGACTGGTGTATGGTGCGAGGTGGTCAGATAATGACCTGGAGGAGAGAAATGAAATCGTTCATCAAGGGGTTGGCCATTCATTATCGTGTTCGTCTCCCGGGCTGGGGCCCTCGCGACTCACAGAGTCGGTGGCTGGAGACTTCAGTTGAGATGGCGGCTAATCGAGCTGAGTGGCGTGAATGTTGTCGTTGTTTGTCCGAGTTGTCTGTGAAGTGAGTGCACTTAATGATGTGGGGCAGTGAAAGCCGCAAGGCTGCTGTCTTGCTGATGATGCCTTACTCTCACTTGTATCTCGGTTGTTTTTGTGCAAAATGTAGGCATCTTGATGTTGAATGTTTGAATATAGACTCTGTTATTCCCGGTAGTAAGGTCCCTTCCCGTTCCCTTTTTTCCCATCTCTCTCTCTTCCTATGTAGGGTTTGATTTTTCTTCATGGTTGTTAAGCATTAATGTGAACCACTGATGTATTGCTGTCTATGATGATGATGAGGTAATATTTTGTGTCCGTGGCGTTCTTTTCTGCTATTTTTGTGATCAAGTATAACGAGTGAAGTGAGCTCTGCTTTTGTTTTTTCAGGTGAGTGTTGCTTTTTAAGAGGATTCTAGCAGTCATCAAGCACTTGGCGTTTACTCTATTAGTCGTGCATGCCAACTCTTTGTCACTACCTGAATTCCTTACAGGTTCACCCTTACGTTCCGGCTCATTTCTGAGAGAGAGAAATGCACACTGCGTCCTTTATAGACGGCTGAATATCTGACTGTGGTGAACTGAGAGGAACTATTAGTGAAGATTTTCAGAGTGATCTAACGGGGCGTTTACACATACATCCTCGTAGCGCACGTCTCGCCTTTCGTAAAATCTGAGTAGACTGCAAGTGGCTGCCTCCGGGTAAACAGGAGTCCACAAGTTTTGTTGTGGTCTATTCTGTTTGATTTTCTTGTTGTATTGTTTCGGTTGTGAAGCGGGTTGCGTGTCGCCAGATGTTGCTGCATCACTTCGAAAATTTTGTTTCACCAACTATTTATCATCTGTTTTAATACGGTGACGAATTCATACTGGGAATAGGTGCTTTGTAGTGGCCGACCCATACTGATTTCCAGTATAGGTAGTTTCAGTGTGTTCGTTTATTGACCTCATCTGGTAATGCCGACCGGTTTTGGTTGCTTTCTTCTAATCAGCTCCTTTGTTGTTAATTATATCACCATACACATGACAGGATGAGTGCAGGTGCTCAGATATTTCGAAAATTGACAACGGCACGTGCAACGGAAGAGGGACAGCGGTGAACTTGAAGGCGAATGGTAATCGGTGCTGGTTGAACCGAAGCCAAACGCTGCGTCTACTGACGCATTCAGTAAACATTGCTTCATGGTATTATCAGAACTCACTGTGACATTACAAACGGCTTACTCGTCATCCTCCGAGGCAGCGGTGTGTTCCCACTTTGGGGACGTTTGCCTGCATACCTCTACTTCCATTTCTGGTGTGTGTGTGTATTCAGCTAGGCGTCGAGTTCCACAGGTATCAGCAAATGTATGAGCAGAAGTTAGTTGTGCAAACAGGCACTTCACCTGTTGTCCTTTATCTTCAGTGGGATGGAAACGGCCGCTACACTTTGTATTCACAACGCACTTTTGAATTTATTAAGCACATATGTTAACAGAGAGATACTGTGAAACAGATTCTCACTGGGATCATTATTTGCTTACATTTTCCTGGCAAAACTAAAGTGATATGATGAAAGAAGGTACTCATGAATGCTCTACACATAAGAAATATGTGAATGACGTCTTTTGTAATCGGCGAACACACTAATCCAACGGGCCTCTTAACTATTTCTAGTTCGTCCTACGTCAGCGTAGCATACATGGTAGAATTTGATCAGTCAACTAGTCTTCTTGGACTTATTTATTGTATGTCATTCTAACGGACCTGTTCAACGTAGTATCAATGGGAAGCAAGCCTGGCATAACCACAATATTCATTCTTTGTGTTTTATATTACTGACGTTAGGCCGATGGAGCAGTATATTCACAGGAAGCGATTTCTGATTGATTGTCTTCTCTGCGCATGACATTTTTGCAACATAGCTACCCGGAGCGATTTGTTGGCGGAACTGTAGCGTCGTTGTGAGAAAAACATTGTCGCTGGCAAAGACCAAACTAACGGTATCACTCAGTACTGGCACGCTTGTCGAAACACTCGCTACAAGACAACAGTGCTGTCGACAGAAATTTCTGCGCTGTCCACTTAAAAAAATTTCCCACTATACCCCTAAATTCCGTCTGTGGTGAAGATATAAAGCATCTTTTTCTGCGTCTTCTCTGTTCCTGCCGAACTATCTGGAGGTGTGCGTTGTAATGTTTGATTACTGTAGACTCTCTTGTAGCATTTGGGTCTTTATGTATTTACGTGGCCACTGCAAGGAGACCACTGTACGAGGAAGCATTTCCTGCTAGCAAACGGTTTTGTAGGCAGAACACAGTGTTTATGCGGTAGCGTACAAAATATGGTTTTTGACCCGGATGATCCGTATATAGTGGTCATTGTCATTGGTGTCAAGAACCGAACGGTTGATTCTTTGCATTCAGACTAAACAACAGCCACATTTGGTGATAGCTTTCTCATTTGAACACAGCCTCTTTCGAATCGAGACGCTCAGTTTTTGCTTCGCTTTTGTCAAGCATCAGGATCCTCTTCATCATTATCAACAGCAATATCTCAGTGATTGAAATTGAGGTGAACGCGTTGAACTGATTATTTTCCGGTGTTTACTACTTCACAATACGTTGCATCCCACTTGTGTTCTTACCACATGAAGACACCTTTTAATACCTGCAGCTACAATATATGTCGCCTGCACAATGCACCACCCTTTGCGTTTGTTCAGGATTCCTCTGATTTGTTTAGTGAATTTAACTACATCTTTTGCGTGTAACTGTTTCTGTGGTTTCAGGGTCAGTTAGGTCGCGATCATCGTGAAGCAGCCAGTCCGGCGAACTTGCCGGCGCGGGACGATCGGTCGGACATGGGGGGCAGTCATACAGATGTGAACTTACTGGGTAGCCGCGACCTGTCCACGGAAACGATGCATTCCAATGCACAACAGCTTACGCTCACCCGGTTCTCTTTATGGACACAGGAACCGCGGTTTCGTCTTCGATTTTTAGCCAGCCTGTGTGACGTGTGCCGCGGCAAGCGTGGCGGTGCTTTGGCTTCTGAGGTCTACGCATACACTTTAGTCGGAGATCCGGAGATAGCCAGCATGATGCGATTTATGTTAAAAAACCTTGCGTCAACTCTGTTACATCTAATCAGTTTATGGATCTATGATGGTCAGCTTGATGATCCGTTCCAGGAGTTCTTTGTCGCTTGCAATCCGTCCGTGAAGAAGGAACGCCTTTGGCACGAAAAGTACAGTCTTCGGCGTCAAATGATCCCCAGCTTCATCACCGATGCGCAAGCTAGCAAGGTGATCCGGTCGTTTCTGGTTGTTTTATACATTCTTATTCGTGTTCGTTCCGAAACACCTGTTTTTTTTCGTGGATGGCCTACAGAGTACTCTATTATATATGTTCGCCCTTGGAAATGGGATGCCATGATAGGTTGAACTTTTAGATTTTGAACGTGTTGGCTCACTTACCGGTTGCCCTAATCGTTTGCACATACGCAAGAACAACCAGAAAAATGGAAGTACTTGGACATCAGAGGATTAGCACTCCCAGAAGTTTACATCTGCAGTGTCATGAGAGTGGGAGTAACAGACGAGCGTCCCAATCACACACGTACACTAGTCGAGCTTAGGTGTTTTCGGATTAGACGTTACAGTAACGTTTGTTGTCTATTGTACAAGTTGTGACATCCGATTTTCTTGTTCTCACATGTGTCAGGGCGTCTTTCTAGTTATTAAATGAGTTTAGTATGATTTTTCAGTGTGAACCAACAACTATTAATAACTTATAATATGAGTGCTGAGAATCTCTCATGCGCGATCCGGGTGATTTCCATCTTTACAAATGATCGTTTTCAACGACGTTCATGCTTACATCAACATGTTAGCAACGCTTCGAACGAATGTCTCTATTGAATATTGTAAACTCCAACCTCCTGCACACGACCGACAAATAGTGACATGATAATTCAAAACAACACAGGAGCCAAAGACAAAAATCCGACAAAAACCTATCTGTTCATCCAATTGCATCTCTACTCACATAGGTCCTTGACCTTTAGTCCCGCTTGAAGGCGGGGACAGTTATTCAATTGCGTATGAAGCCCATCCCGCGTGGACAGTACAATACACATCAGATCTGATTTCAGATTCATGTCCTAGGGTAAGGTTTACCCTACCCACAACAGTTAGGTATTCTGGCTGCTTGACGTTCTAGTTTCGGAACTATTTTCATAGTGTTCGCTCGTGGCGATTGGACGTTATTGTCGACCACTATCGTACTGCTGTCGATGGTGGAACGTGTACTCACATTAGCTCACATTTGTTCCGACCTCGTTCCCACTTTTTTTTCGTTTTAGATACTTTTAGCAGGCAAATCTATCAGTTTTTTACAGCATGCCTGTGGAGAAAAACAAAACATCAAAAGCCGTGAGGTTATTCGTAATTCAAGACTTAAACGCGGTAAGTCCACTTTTACCCATCGTAATTTGGGTGCTGTTTGATGTTGTGAACGGCGGTTTTTCTTGCTAGAGTTTTCGGTTGGAGACAAAGCATTTCAGCTGTGCACTACGCGGAAGAGCTTTTCGGTAGTTAATTAACCAGAATAAAACCGATAGAGGAGCTGACTCATTTTGGCATTACGATTTCTCGTATGAAACAGTTTCCGACTCATGCGGACTCAGACCTGTTCACTGACAAGTACTTGTCTGTGCGAGTGCTGATCCATTTTCATGCTACGTTGTCACTCATTTTGCGGTTGCTTACTGTGCTTGGTGTACGTTGTACTCAACCGGGCCGTCGTCACGTGTTCTTACTGTTCACATTCTGTGTGGTGTATGTCGTGCGAACCGTGTACTTTGTTTGTGACCACTTTCGCTTAAACAAGGGTTGTTCACTTTTACCTGTACAGATGCATCCCATCTTCAGTATTTAATACTGTTAGTCGTGGCAACGGCTACTTTTGTTATTCATATATTGCTCTAATCGTCCGTACCCAATCCAACTGTAGTGAGAAAACTTTGACAAGGTTTCCCTATTATGACTGTATTGCATCTCAGATTATTATTATTATTCGCTTTTTCCAATGCTCATTGCGTCTTTTGACACCACTGTCGCTGTTATATCAGCCTATCATAACAGATCATCTACGTCTTCAGCAACAGCATGTTGGTGATTGATATTGTCGATAGACTGCTATACAGCTTCGGAATATGGATGAGCTTTTATCTCCGTAGATCGTGGTTGACCGATAGAAACTCGGGTCTGAGACGAAACGTGGGCCGTATGCCCTGTAGACAAATTGTTGAGCTGCAACTGAGAGTAAGATAGTTACAGTACGACTTCCGAGAGTTTATCATCTCTTCACTTCATTAACCATCTTCATCATCGCGTTGTCGCTCTGATTGTCATCCTTAGTATACAATTATATTATATATATTATATATGATATATGTATATTATGTTGTATGTTAGTATGCGATTATTTCAGTATTTTCTACGGTTCACCAGCGGAGGAGGATTTTCCCGTCCTGAACCAGTATCCAATCGATCGAGGGAATCCAACTGAGGAGATGTCATTGATCTTGATTGATGGTTGAGTCAGCAACCGCCAGGCCGCCTCATGTTTGCGTGTGTACACATCTTCGTTACACTGGGTACTAAGACGATTACTCAAAGGAATTTTTGACACAACCGGACGCGGCTGCGAACTGACTGTCGGCATTTAGTATCACCTTTCTGTGATTCGTTTTAAGCTTTCTTTGCAGGTTCGCTGATATCCGCAGTTCACTTGGTTAGCCCACGTTAAAAGTTCGTTGTTGCGGTGTACGAGTAGAAAGAATGTCGACCACGAACTTGTAAATTTTGTACCCCAGTTACCGTTTTTAATATGAGTGGTGGAGAAATATACAGGGGTGCATAGACAAGTGTGCTTGGGTGCCAACTAGTGGTCTGCCCCTCCAAACGCATTCCGTACATGTCAGTCGATTGGCGCAAAATGTGAGGTTGACAAATAAGGTTCTGGCATATCGAAATGAAGGTGGCTATCAGTGTGTTACGCACTGTTGTCTGCATTCAGTTACTGATCTATGGCCGTCGTAATTAACTCAGCACGTCATTGGAAGCGTTCGAAGAGCTGACAGCTACCTGGTGTCAGTTGGGCGAATGTTACCGACTTTCGACTAAGTTGTTAGTCAAGTGGACCTGCAAAGTCCGCATGATTCCGACTACCAATGAGGTTATTTGTTTACAAGATGTAGGTGTCGTCCTTGTTACGCGAACACTGACATAAACTGGTTCTCTGTCTTTTGCTTGTAAAGTTGAGCGTGTTTTTCTTCCCTTGATTCCACGGCAGATATTGATTATTGTGATGGCGCTGTTGCTACTGCTAATGCGATCGAAATCTCTTGAACGGATCTCACGGCTAATTGGATTATCCAGTTACTATTTGATTGTGAATGCACATTTACGTTCCATCTACATTTACCAATAACGATAGAAGACATACGTTGCGCTATATTAACACTTAGTTTACTCTCATCGATCATGAACGTGAAACAGTAGAATATATAGGGCATGCGGATAGCAATAACAATGTTTCATGTAATCTCAATCGTTGATTGCTTCTATCGTTGTTGCTATACGCATGTCCTACATGTTCTAATGCTTTACGTTCATGACTGAAGAAATGCTAAATCTCGCGACGTATGTCTTTTATCGTTATTGTTGGAATGGATCAAGAGAACTCAGTGTTTTAAACATCTACATTTAGCCTGTCCCTTGCTCCTGTAAGTGCCCCACCAGCGTCGTGTCTGACCTTCCTAGCGCTCATAAATGTCCGGGGACCAAAAATGAGTTGCTTCTATTGAAATTCCATTTTGGTTAACTACTTCTTCTGTTTCCGTCTCACAATCGGTCTCCATGTTGCTTTCACCCTCTCCATTTTATGCTCAGTGGAGTCCATGTTCGAGCAAGATTTTGATTCGTCGTTTGATCGAATGGTTTCCACCGTTTACAAACAGACAAGTCGATATCTGCTAGAAACTCTGATTGATCGATATCACTTCTTGAACCACTTGCATGTAAGTCGCCACTTGCCTTCTAATTGTAAAGCACTCAGATCTTGTTGCTTGCAGATTTCTTCTATTTGCTCAAACGTGGGTTTATGTCAGGTCAATTTGAACATTCGTCGTTGCGTTTTAAATAGGATCCCGTGTATCTCACATTGTATATGCCATAATCTTAATGTTGACGTTGATTGCGCACCATTCTTAAGTAGGCTACTTTGAATCAAATCTACATATGACTCATAGCACCACATACTACAAGCATTATTATCACGGATCACCTGGACTTCTCTCTAACTTGTACGTTGCCTTTGCGTATAACTCGACCAGTCGATTGGTCTGTTACCTTAATTTGGGAATAAACCTCCAGACGGATTGTGTCACAGTTGTCCCTGCCTCTACCAACACCTGTGCTGTTTATGAAATGTCTTTTTTAAAAACTTGAATCATATGTTAATCTAGTCAAGCCAACAATACTGTTTTACATACTTCAGCAAACGGAAAATGATTAACGAAGTCTGTCTAAATCACAAAGCCATAATACTATTTGTGAAACTCGTGGAAAGGCTAGCGAACGGTCACAATCAGTAACAGTGGTGAAAAATCTGTTGCTTCAGTTTCGTGGTTAATTCCGTGATGAGAACGTTGGATTTGTGCAGAATTCAGGCTAAATAGGGAATAACGAGTTACGTACGAATGAACGTATGCACCGGGATCTAGTGGAAGAGATCCGAATGTAGGAATGCGTTCTGTCAAGCAGGAATCTTCTGGAAAGTTCCTCGCACACTGAGAAGTGATGTGAGAATACAACCAACGAGTTGTTTGCGGGAATTGTCACTGCAATAGGATGAGCATTTTATGCATCCGTATAAAGTATGAAAACAACTGATGAACCATGTGTCCGACGGAGGAGCTCACTGGCCCTGATTACTCGACTAACCAGGTTGTATTGAATGGAGGAAGAATTTAAGCACCTGGCATAAAACGTGAAAACGTCAGTAACCTGACCATGCTACTCGAATTGGTCCTCAGATGTTTACTGAAAGAAAGTCGGTATAAAGGTTCATTTTTTTGATGAACGGTGCAACGTGCATTAGAAAGTTCTTCATGTTGATTCGTTATCACAAACGGAAACAATATGTTAGCACATATGGATGTACGAAGCAGTTCGTTCTGTTGATGATTTTGAATAATGCAGTGGAAAGATATAAATCATGTGATGTTCTTTGGAGCAAAATTTCTTGCCTTTTGGTCACACATGAACATGCAACTAATTTCGGACGTTAAGATGAGGTTCCGTAGGACAGAAGTCATGGTTTAAGTGATTAGCCAGACGGAATGACAGATAGGAACATGTAAGTTAGAAATACGGATTGCTAACTACCAGAGCGGCCGCAACGCCAACACAAATTGTTTTCGAACACACATTGGGGATTTTGACGCCTGATAGCCATAGTCTCAGCAAACCGGAAGATGCGTTTCCGGTTGCCTCGAAAAATCACAGAAAATGCATCACAAACTGATTCTGTGTCCTGTTTGGATTGTTTTTTATTTATGCCGTCCATCGGCCTCTGTACACTCGCCTGGCGCTTCTAGTTATTTCCAGTCTCTTAGGAACATGTTCCTTCATACGAGAAGCTAACTGTCGCCTTGTTCTCCTTAGGCAGCTCATACCGCAGCTACATGAATACTTGTATGAACAATGGGATATGACTGTTTGTTTTTAACGGAGATGATTGATAATTCCCCAATCCGCTCTATTATACGTAGTTACAGAATCTGGATACAGCAGCTGTTAAACGCCTTTATGTAATTGTTGTTCAGTGGTCATCTAGAAACGGGAATTCTGAGTTCACCTTCTTCTTTGATACTGTTGCTGCCTTGTAGTGATGACATTGCTGTACTTCTTGAAATTTCAGGAGGTATTGGTTGGTCTGTGAATGGCGGATTGTCTTTCATGCGTCGCCTTTGCGCCCTAAAGAACGGTGTTCAAACTAAACTGTTCTTATACTACTTTCAAAGTGCCTATACTGTCCCTTCCAGGTAAACTCTCTGTAGATGGATCTTCCTATCGTGCCATCTGGTCCTCGGGTAGCCAGAATTGGCCTTGATTTTTAAAACAATTATGTAAAACCTCCTTAGTTGAAGTTTGAATTTGAGATTCTTTGATAATTTGAAGTAATGTCAATCTTTTAATTCTTCTGAACGCATTACAACAGTCTGAGGAACATGCGGACGGTCTTTGTTTCTTAATCAGGAGATGGCAATCGGACTAACTAGACAGTCAAGAACCGGAGGGTTGGAAAATTCGTGCAAGCCGAGGGTAGTGAGAAAGGTGGTGTGTAATCAGTTGAGATCGTCACTTACAGTACATAATGACTTGTGGAGAACCTCCAAATACCGTTCACAAACTTGCCATTCTTAAGGGCAGGATGGTTGGGAACTAAGCAGATATATTGTATGCTACGGCTGATCGAAAACCACTGGTGAATCTGGGCTTGCATTCACCAGTTTAGTAGCTTGTGCAAACATTCGAATAAATAAACCTAACTTGCTCGGATGCGCATCATGAGTTGTTGGTGTCAGTATTAATACTTCCGTCACGCCTTATTTGCCACACAAGGCGATCTTCACGATAGTACCTGAAGCCTTCAATTTGCACAATGACATCTTCCCGGCAACGGGATCATGCTGTAGCTAGCGTAATCACCTGATTGTGTACTAATGTTAACCTCAAACGTGTTACCAAACAAGGAACGAACGTTTCCATTTTATTCGCATTGACAAATGCATTTCGTGATGTCGCGCTTCCGCAGTGCTCAGACGTTGTCCTTCACACCTCCTGAGAGCACGTTTGCGGTTGATGATCCAGACAGATGAACGAAATAAGATGCAAAGGACAAGTGGGTGATGTCCACCAGAGCGTCTTCAGCGTCTAGAGGAACTACTTCGACTCCGTTTCACCTCTGGTGCGAATTAGTTTTCCTCTGTGACGTCCTGTACTGAATAGCATTTGTTGCCGTGTAAACCGCAGAGTTTTGGAAACTTAGAACAGATCATCAGAAGCAAATAAGACCGGAATTTCCTCTGCTTTTGACTCCGTTTATCAGTCACTTTACCATGGTGTTATTTCGAGTTATTTGGTGAACAGAATAATTGCCTGCTGCGTCTTCCTATAGGTGTCGCCAACACGCGTCGCTGCGTTGCTTTATGAATGGGTGTGCTCCATGAAGAGGCGTCTGTTCATAGTGGAGGCAGGCAGCTAACTGTTTAGACTGCAGTGAGGTGCAATGCGTGTTACTAACTGTGATACGCATGCGATCAAAGCAGTGTGGTAGTTATGCTACACACTTGGCAAATTATGGTCGTTGATTTTTTTTATAGTTTCCTACTGTCTGATTGACAACATGCGACATACCAAGAAGCAGTGTTCTGTACACACAAGTCAACGAACGAAAGGTTTGTGGTTTCAGATTGAATTGTTTTGTCATTTCGTCATCCTCACGTAATCTTCTTCATTTTTAGGCCACCAGACAATTTTTACTTCTTGGTCAAGGCGACTTCATCACGCAGCTAATGGATCTGCTCGAGTAAGTGACTTGCTTTCAAATCTTATCGTCAGGTCTTAACATGTACACCGTATCTACCGGGAATATGTTTGTTGTCGCATGTAGTTATGTGTGAATTCTGTTCAGCTTGTCATTTCTCCAGCACTGCTGATCTCTGAAGTGCTGAATAAGTGATAGAGTTCTGTTGTATACGGAGTGGTAAAAAAGGTTCCCAAGGTCTAAAAGTCGATTATTCCTGTTCTTTTCTAACACGTCTGACAACTTGCGGCTTGATGGTAACACAAGTTTCCAACTGTGCGTTAGTTCATACCTCAGTAATCTCCTTATTCGCTGACTTTCAGTCTCCTGATAAAAGATTCCTATTGGTATCCCGACTTTATCGTGATTATTGGTGGCTTACTATGTTTCATCTATGATTGTATCGCAAACTTCTTAATTGACCAATCCGCCCTATCATTTTCTGTTTGTAACTTGTGCATCTGCACTTGTGTGAATTCGTTTTCCCTTGCTTCTTGCTTTTGCATTCCATGAAGCCATGAACTGAGCAAACCGGCAACTCAGATTCTCCAACACCGACTGAGCAGCGTATTGGAGAGTGCGATTCGTACAACTAATGCCCAATACGAACAACCGGAGATTCTACAGCGTTTGGATGTTCGTCTTCTGGACATGTCCACCGGTACGATTTGACGTTTGATGACTCGCATAATCTACGCTTTTGACCGTGGCTCGGAAGAGCGCCTCATCAGAATGTCATTGCCTAACTACTCACAGTCGGTCTAAGTACATTACCAGAAAGTTAGTTTTCCACGGAAAACTGTAGTCAAAAGATTGAGGAAATGGTCAGTAATGACGGCGATAAATCACGTTGGCCACTCACAGTTATTACACCTGGCCTGGAACACTGACCTTACAATCGATCCAATGTGCTATAAAGCTGTAGACGCCTTACCACCCAGTTAACATTACGGTTTCCAGGTCGCTGTGATTTTGCTGCATATGACTAGCGCTTCTTTTGGACCTGAACTACGCTGGTCATGCTGTGATGGTATGAATCTATTTTTTGGGAACAGGGGGAGGTTTTACCATCCCAGTAGATGCTGTTATGCATACCAGAGATCGTCGAACTACTTGAAAGGTCTAGAAATGTTGTCATACTGTTTGGGAAGGCCAAATAACATCGTAAGGGTTTATGTAAGGGACGACAATCGTTTTCATGAGATTTAGGTGAATAACGAGTTGTGCGATTGGATTCCAGTACAACTTGGAGTGTTTACGAGCTCATTTTGGGCGCGGTGCATCGTACAGTGAATGCGAACCAAAAAACCGTCATCGAGTTGTAAAAACTGTATGTGCTTATCTCAGTGGCTTAGCATTGGTTACAACAGCAAATACCGTGGGTTGAACAGAACGTTATTTAAAACTTCTAATGACATTTCATTGGATTCACTAGTGAGCATTTGATTTGAACCTGCTCAACGCAGGGAAGTACAAGTGGGTTTCTATTGTGGCTAAAATTCGTTCACCAATACGTTGTCTTCATTACCCAACTCGCAGTCCTCGGTTCATGCGCTCAAATTTGTGGATGGGGATTCCAGCCCACAACTCAGGTTTTGATTTACACGTTCTGTTCACTGTCCGTTTGACTGACGTTTTCTTTGATAGATTCTTGCTTATCATTCCTCGCTGGTCGGGCGGATTTCGTCTAGTGGTGACTCGCTGGATTTCTAACATTGTCTGAGCTCCATTCATTGTGGGCTTTGGCCATGTCACACAGCCGGGTTGAGATATTTCCGTGAATATTGGAATGATCGCTGCTCCGAATTCCTCAGCCGTCTTACGCCATACACTGGGAAATCTAATAATGCTCCATTTCACGCTTTTGGCTGTTTGCCTCATTTGTAGGTAGCGCGATAAGTTAATCGACGTAGCTAGAAATTTGTTATAGACACGGCTACATCCATACTGTTAACAGAACGTATTTGATATACCTGCTTTACAAGTTGGCAGTGATCAAATGCACGTTCATTTGCTTGGTTTTTCATCCTTTTCGTAGGGATGATTTTGAAAAACACATAACAGCTTCGGTGGGTGAATTCCTTCACTTCTGAGAACCCCTCTTTATTCAACAAGCTTGCTTGCTTGTTTCCGTTTGTGCGGTTCTGTCGCATTCGCTAATTCAGTGAGCTGCTCTCTTTATGTTTCAATTGTGCTCCGTCTGAGATAGGAGACCGTCCTCATTCCAAGTTTCTAAACGTACGTGCTGTTTCACTTCCGGATTAACTTCGATCCCTTTGGTAGTCGTCTGTCAGCCCAGGTTCTGTTTCCTCATCTTTAATTTTCGAACTAAGGGTTGCTTCGTCTTCTTTTCCCCCAAAGTTTTGTGGCAGTTAAATACCAGTGTTTATCACCGTTGTACTGCTATCGAGATTGAGAATAACATTCTGTTTCAGAAAATGTGCTGTACTGAGTAGGGTAGACTACTTAGTTCGAATAACCACATCGTTTTCCCAGAAGAAGCGTAAACACTGTATGATGGCTAATTTGCTCGCTGTAGCCACCGTTGTATCTTCGTATAGCCAATCCACACCCAACGCCTCATCAGACAGAAAGATTGAAATCCGCAATCACGTGAGCACTGAACGCAGATGTTAATCAAAACGCCAAGGAAATTTATAGATATGAAGACCCCCAATGATCGCGGAGTTTGGGACAAGCAAATTAAGGGTTCATCTTGAAACTGTAACATTGTAGTAAAAAACTACGCAACTGATATAATCTTGTGGAGGAGGGAGAGTGTTTCTGCCGTTAAACTGCCGTGAGACTTTTACTGATGGGAGGGCATTTTCAGCGTTTGGAGTGAGTGAATTAGCCATACTAGATGACAGCCAATACTCCGGCGCCGACCCACTCTTGTGTTCAGAGTTCTCTAAATGTATTTGTGCATCCTTCATTGGTGACGGTCCAAGCGTTTATTTATACGTACCCGGTCTTACTCTTCGTCTACTATTCGTCAGGTTGCTCCAGTTCTGCACCACCTCAGCCTTATTCTTAAATTAACTACAAAACTGAGTGGGTAATTTCTCTCTTGGTTCGTGCCGGTTGTGGTCGTTCGTCAACTTTTCCACGAGGTTCACGGTTGTTGTTACACTTTTTATTATTATTGTATGGCTGCAGTTGCTGAAGGTGGAAACATGTAAAATGCTGAACTTTCCCCCATCCGGGTTGCATGAAGCTTGGCTTGACTTATATACGAATGCTTGAATGCGTCATGTTATCCCCCTCTCCCCCCATTTCGTCAACGTGGAAGTGGACTGTAATTTGCCAGCGTGGCAGTGTCCCGATTTGTACATTGTCAGGCTAATCCTCTGGCCAGTGGTTTAAGTGAATAGCGTTTTTAATTTCTCGGTCTGCATTCTTGATTCGGACTCTGTAGAATGCCTGCAGAGCTTGTTGGCGCACCAGGCAGGGAAACTTTCTGAGATGTATATCTCGTCTGTTGAATTGGCTTTTGCATGGAACCGAGCGTGTAGGAGCTTTGACTTCCAGTTTACATCTCCCATCGTCAGTATGCCTGGTTGAAGTGGTGAAACGAAGTGCCAGAAATATTTTATGCTACACCCTGCTATGAATTACGATGCATAGGGGTTGTTCTGATTATTCTGCTTATTTTGTGCGTCTTTCACTTTCCAAATGAGCTTGTAAAACAAACTCTACTGCTTATATCTAGTTCAAAATGCAGTCAGTACGTAGTAGTTGTATTCGTACGTCATGCGCACTACGTTATTCCTGTACACGAATGGCATCAGAACAAGTGAAGGCAAGGACAGTCAACATGACTTTGACTGAGTAGCCACGTGATTCGTGAGGTTTAGCTGTCCCATGGTGACCTACATACGCACACATGCAATGTGCGCAAGGTTGATTAATCAGAAGGCCAGTCAATCAATACTCAGGCTGAGACACACACGCACGACCCAGATAAGACACAACACTACTGTATTCATTTCACTCTGGTTAAATGACCGTTGTAGTCCATGCGCTAATGAGGATACTGCCAAAATGTGGTCGTTACCTAATTTTGTTCCCAGCTGTGTAATAGTTGTAGTGAACTAATAATGTTGCGCATTATCTTCGAGCCTTTTGCTTAGGAGACGGGAATATTTTAGTGATGCAAGTTTTTTGTACTAATTTATCTTATCTATTTTATTGACTTTTTCGACCTAACTCGGACTACTAGAGAGACAGAGAACTGTGAGCTTTGGTTGCGTTTACCGCGGCTGCAGGAAAGATAGCTTGTTCATAGCACTCGTCGACAGATATGTACAGCGATATCTGTGAAGACGCATATCAGTGCATTAACGGTACTGTCAACTTCCATGGAAAACGAACGCGAATTCTGGATACGAATGACCCTCGACAAATCAGGCTGATTGAAAACGCTCCCAGTTGGCTTCCAATTCAGTGTATCGAGAACCACTCAAGGTGTTAGCTTGATGAACTGCGGATAAGTAATCCAGGGCCCCGCAAAAATGCATCGGAAACTTCGTAAATATAGAATTAAAACAGCACTGGGCTGTTTGAGTGTGCGAAGTCATATTTGAATCCCGCGCTGTTCAGGAATATCAGTAATTGCTCGATGATACACACACTTTGTCCGACCGTTCTTGTCACCACAAAGTACAGTCGTTTTATAACGATACTTGCGTTAACCTGAAAGTTCACAACAAACCTCGCGATTGTTGTGACATTCCTCCTCATTTCTATGCTGGTGAGACTGCTACCGTTTTTTCAAAGTGTAGTTATCCACTATACGCCCTCTTGCTTGGTGGATTACATTTTCGGTCACCAGTGTGTTCTCTGAATTGAGATTTGCCATTCACTGTTCTTGTGAACGTTGACTTTGAGGTCTTTTTCTAACTCTGGCTAAGCTGACCTGACTTAGTCGTCATCTGTACAATGCTAGGTGTGTTATGTTGTTTTATGAGTTTGATAGTTATTTTCCCCAAACATCTTGATAAACCACAGTATGAGCCGACAAAGCATCATGTAACCGTACAAGCATAAATGACCGCGATCAGTTTATTGTTCTCAATACGAGACTAAAGATAAGTATGTATATTATCGCCTATAGTCGATTGGCTTGTTGGTACAGGTCCAATTTTTGAAAGCGATTTTGCTAACTTCAGCACTTTTTCATAAATCAATCCTACGACTGCACATGTTACTGACGAAAATTTTCTAGCCCAATATGATCGGACGATTTTGGTCCTAATAGGGTAAAGGTTAACGTTAATTAGGATGAGCAAATCCTAACCGTAGATTTCAAATTTGAAGTCCCATATGAGACACGTTGCTCCTGAAGTTCAATATTTGCCAAAATAAACTGACTGGAAATCAGCCAACCAACCGGATTGCTTAGAGAGGTTGTAGAGGGTATTAGACCTTCCGTTCTTTCTGCAGGGTCATTCTTAACCCACAAATACATCACAGTTGTACGGTTATTTCAGACGAAGCCAAAAAGTTCGTTACTGGCGTCTTCCTCTTGATGACGTGGACTGGGAATTTCAGGGTTTTGTGGACCGAACTTTTTAACAATGAGAATTTCGTTGTGAACAGTTGGCTTATCGTTATGGTTTTGTTGGCACAACAAAACTCCATGGTTTAACTCTGATTAGTAGTGAAACATACTAGTTGCAGAATATTAAAAGCTACTGTCTTCTTTAGATAACTCCCAACGTAATACAAAGTGTCAATTTAAAAATGGTTTCGCGTAAACGTGACATATACAGAAATAATACGGGGACCAGTGCAGACCAACTGTTTCGACTGTATTCTGATTTTTATTCACAACTCAATCAACTTGATGCACTGATTGCAACGTACATTTGTTCCAGCCTAAACCCGGTGACGCATTCGATTTCACTCCACATCGATCAATATTTTCTATATAATTACTGCTATTAATTTCCTCAATTTAGGAGATACTGGCTGGGACGTTTTCTCCTTGGACTATCACGTGGACGGTCCCTTGGCCACCATATTCACAGATGATTGTCGCTTGATGTATCTGCGCGCGTTCAACTTTCTATGGCGTGCCAAGCGAATGGAATTCGTACTGAGCAATCTATGGCGTCATCAGCTACTGGCTGCACGATTGAGCCATGGATTAAACGCGGATTTGCAACCGGTTCTTCACCTGTCGGAACTGCTGGGTGCAGAGCTGCGCCATTGCGTTCAGCAGCTGCAGTACTACATTAATTTTGAGGCGAGTTTTATCTAGCCATTGAGCTTGCAAACAGTCGCACATGGTGCTTAGCTTCGTGCTCTACTCATACGGGAATAATTTTTAGGTGTTCAAGTGTGTTTCATGCCCATGCTACGGCATGCTCTGTGATCGGGCACTTAGCCTTATTTGCAAGCGGCTTGTTCTTGATAGCGTGTGTCATAATGTGTGAATGGGAGTAAACAGTTCTGAAGGTTAAGAAAGAAAAGAGTATAGAAGGAGAAAAACGGCATCGATGCACACGTATTCATAACACAAGTGCTGTTGGATTCCACTCTTCATCACATCAGACGGGGTCCTCAATTAACGATGTTCATTGTCCTTCGGATCCCAGCCAGAGAGTCAGGAACGCCCTACTGAAGCAAGCTTCAGTATGAGTACCTTTATACCTCAAGCTCAATTCACACTTTGACCTTCGGTTTGCGGCTTCCGACCTAACCCACCACTCACAAATAAGGCACGACGTAACAGGCGGTGTGTTGGCACTCGTAAGATATAACCAAGCTAACAGAGCTTATAAGATAAGATCAGTGTGTTCAAGGGTCGGGTCTATCCGTTCCGAAAATACGTCGGTGAACTTCGTCGTTGCTGACACGATGTTCCCACCACATACCGCCAGTGTTTTGGAGACACCGAAAGTCGAGGACGAACTCCGCGAATCGACTAGGTTTCGGAGCCGTACAATAGGGTTACTCTAACGACGGCACTATGCACTGTCGTTCACAGAAAAACTGAGATCGTGCGGATGCCACAAACGGCACAAATTGAGGAACTTCACCCCAGCCTTGGCTAGACGAGTTGTGGTCTCATCAGACTCCTCACCAGTGTTGCCACAGCTCCCATAGCTTTCATGAGCTACCACTTACCACTGAAGGTGGGGGCAGGCGCAGAGTTCTGCCGATCTTTCAAGGGCACCTCGTACTTCGTAGATTCAAGGCTCATATCAAACTGACGAACTGAAGTTTCTGATCTGTCTAAGATGTTTTGGACTCTTTGTGAGCCCTCGCAGGTTAGGGTGATGTCGTCTGCACACTATGTTTCGAAGTCGAATATCAGTCTACTCGAGATGTTAATGTCAGTGGTATTCTAACATGAGCTTAAACTTGACCCAGGGTTTAACTGTATATTAATTTCAGGATGTTCGCTTGTCGGCACACCCTTCCTCGACAGTCCTAGAGTGCAGCTCTGCCAACTAGGGCCAAGATTTTTCTGATGTATAGAAAGGCAACATTGGTCGGCCTTCTCTATGAATGGCGGCGTTTAAACACCTCACTGAGTGAGAACCTGGGCCCACCACTCACGGGTATGTTGTCCGCTTGTTTCGCTTGATCCGCGACGTGACTAAAAACAATTTCGACACTGTGGGATTCAGGCTAGTCTCTTATTTGCACATTAATTGTGTGAGCTCATTTTGAGAATGAGGATGATCTGAATCGAACCATGCTCATTTAGAGCGACTCCATTGACCGGGAGTTTCTGGAGCAGAGCCGTCATCTCTTTGATTTAGGCTTAGCCACCTGTAAGATGGGCAGAAGGGAGTTCATCTGGGCCGAGAGGCACTTCCCTTTCCGAGGGCGGAGAATCGTCAACAGACCAGTGAGCAGAGGTGGAGCCCGAAGGCGCAGTGAATAGTAGGATTGCCCGGTTAAACTGTCACTGGAAGTGCTCAGCCCATCGTTGCCGGTTGTGAGTAGGGATATATTCCGCAATCACAAACAGAGCGTTTGTATTGGGTGTCTGTCGATGCTCTAACTGCCCCTTTTAGTCTCACAACGTAAAGGCGGTTTTCAGTTGAAATCTAGTCAGCAGTGCTTTCCCTGCTTACATGTTTAGGACAACTCCAGCACCGGCTTGGCCAGTGGCTCGAACCATTGGGTCACCAGACAAACACATTGTGCGCGCGTAGTGAAACGGCTGACGGAGATCGAGGATGCAACACTGAGCTAGACTCCTGAAGCTGTATTTCAACAACACAGATATCAGTGTTGAGGATCTTTACAACACGCAGAGGAGTTGCATGTTAGTCTGTCTACCTAAATGCTTGTTCATTGAAGGTGGCGTGTTCAAAAGGTGTTGGAGGCGCGATTAGGGATCTGAGTCCGCCAGGTAATGGATTGCTTGGTTTAGTGGGGTAAAATTTGATATAGGTGCGAAGCTGGACACCGACTTCTCGACCAAATAGTCGCAAAATAGGCATAAGACAAAATGGGCAATTAAGACAGGTACGTTCATAGGTTCGTAGTTGTTTGGGCAAGATACCGTCGGATGCCCTAACCAAAGAATGGAGTTGGTTTTAGGGGCCCTACCCGGAGCCTTTTTTGTTTGCTGACGGTGCGAAGCACGGAGTTCGCAGTCCATTGGGGCCGTTGACCAGCACTGGTTTGGTTCATCCACCCTTCGGATTTAGCTTGTCCATTCAGGATGTCGAATGCACTCGGTACAATGTTGCGATAGTGGCAGTGCATTAGTTCGGGGGATTTAACAAGCAAGATCTGCCCATGCAGGACTTTCGCGAGGTCTGCCTCTTGTTGCTAGGGCCCGGTGACCAAATTGGTTAATACACTCCCTAAGTGGGGTTCAATCACTGGAAATACCCGGTACACTTTGCGTGTCCGTCGGTGCCAGTAAACACCATGGTGATTTGCACGCTTTTCGGATATTTTCATGTTTATCGGGGACCGGAGATGTCCGTACGTTTGTCGTATGACGCTCCAGACGGATGGCATACTTGCCAGAGGCCCATGTACTCCCATTGGGAGCATGTACAACGTTTGATGTCAAAATAATACATGCCATTTCATAGGACCGTCAATCTTGAATACACAAAACCACTGTAGTACTACCGCTCGTTGCCCACGATAGCTTATTCACCGGCAGGACCTTATTTCGCAGTCAACACTCACATAGGAAGACGTTGCTAATCCACAGCATGGCGGCGCATCTGGTGACGTTGAGCAAGATCACTCTTTTACTCGGATATGGGAACTACGAAGTATGTGGCTAATATCCTAGGTGAACGCATTTCTCCGTACATCGTCAATGGCATGTTTTTTCCGATGCTTGTGTGGTCAACAACGTTTTGCCTCTTAAATCAAGGTCATTCATAAAGGATGCCTTGTCGGACTTTCAAGAATCAGGCCTTACGTACGGTTATCAGATTTCGTCGACGTGTGCCAAGTACACCTCAGCTTTCAGCCTATGCGCAGATTTACTTTGTTGGCTTCCTATACCAAAAACAGACCTTAACAGATAAAAGCGAGATAAGGCGGTGGGTATCCTATTTTTAGCCTCGTTAGTCGATTTAGCTGTTGGGTACGTAAGCCAGATGATTTGGTTCATAGTCGTGACCAGTGAAACTCTCGTATATCTGCTTTCGATTTTTCTGTTCCTTCATTTGACACGCTTCCTGTGTAGTTCTTTTTCTTCTGTTTTGTGCTGTCGTCTGAACGATGTTTCTATCCTTGTGAGTGATACCTGGCAGAACTGACTAGTGTTACGTAAGATACAGATGTGCGCACATTTGATTGTACGATGTATGTATCGGTTGCTCATAATTGGGAAGTTTGTGTAACTATACAAGGCTACATGTGACCACTGGCCTTTGTAACAGTGCTCTCTGAATTGCCTACGCGATCCTTACTCAGCCACCTCCTTGTCTTGATTTGCTGTTGCAGAATGGGAATGGGATCTTATGCGAATTTTTACGTGGTTCGCTAAAAGAATAACGGAAGTAGTTGGTGTCTGCATTTCTTCTATCGCCCGCTGCTTGAAAACCACTGCCTGTATCATCCGATTTTGGATTTGAATGGTGCCTTGGATTGTGTTATTGGAGCTGTCCCCTGATGTTGCTCGTATATAAGTGGGGTAGCTGTGTAAGACGGAACTATGGCTTATAACAGGCAATCTCTGTCATTCGTCACACGCACGGCAGCACGACAAGGGTAACGATGCACTGTTTGGTGTGCGGTACGTGTTCTCCACCGCTTGAGTAATTCCCAAAAATTGTTGGTGGTCTTTAACCTATCTAATTTTGGGCTGCAACACTTTGGAGGCAGTCTGCAGCCGTGTTTCTCCATAGGAACTTACACCACAACTAACGGATATCTAACGGAAACACATTTGACATTTGTTGATCTGATCTACTCCTAGTGCCAACTTGACGTCCACGCTGTTATAGGACAGGATGTGTAACGCCATTGTTCACATGGTGTTTCTGTGTGGTTGCGAAACGTGTGTAATTTATCGATGCTGTTCTCGGGGTATGTGTTTTGACAGTTCTTGTCTGTGTGTAATACCAGTGCCAGCGAGTTGACGGACTTCTTCGTACCAAGTGACTTCACCTTATCAGTCAGTGTGGTGTAAACACGCTTTACGCTTGCACACTGAGCGTCAATCTTCCACGGTGAATTAACTGTTGGTCCATGTGGTTGGAAAAGATGACGCAATGGGCAGTCAACAAGTTGATGAGGTGTATTAGTAAATTAGCCTCAAGTTTGAGCTTTATTAGCTGGTCCTTGTTGAGGTCCAAACAACCGTGGATGGATTCGTAGATTTATAGACAGGAGAAAGTTAAGAGTGTTTGTGCGTATCTTAATCTGTGCTGGGTGCTTTAAAAAGAATGAGAAAGCCAATCGATCTCATCATTTGTAATAGTTTGGCAATAATATAATTGTGAAGATGTTGAAGCAAAATAAGTGGGAATGAAATTCATCTGTGGCCTATCAGCATGCCGTGAACAACAGCAAACCTACGGTAAATAAGGCGCCGACGTATCTTCATTTTGCCACATTGTGGTTGCGCTGTCTGAAGACAGCTTTTTCTGTTTTGAATGTGTGTTCGGAGGTTGTGTTCAGATTCGTCTCTTATTGGCGGTTTTACGACAAAAGCTGTTAGGTTGTTCCAAATTGAACGCACCCTGAGTCTGAAGGAGTGCGCTGTGCAATTCAGACGGCTCATTTGATACCACAACTTCGGTGAGTTTTTTTTTTGAGGTGGCTGCTTCGGCCGACTGAAGATCTATTTCTTATCTAAGAAACTATGTCACGTAGCACTGACAAAAGTGTGTTGCCTTTTAACTATTTTATCCTGTCACTCCGTTCCTTTAGATATTCTCCTTTTAGGAGCTCTCATCCTATTCTGAGTCATCTATTTTATATCTACCCATTGGTGTACATACACAACTGTTCCCCTTCTAGGTTCTGGAGTGTGCTTGGGATGTGCTGGTTAAACAAATACAAGTGGCCACCGATCTGGATGAGGTCATTGAGGCACATCAAGGGTTTTTGTCCAGCGTTATCACGCGATGTTTGTTGGATGCACCGTCCCGTCAGCTAATCGGTCAGCTGCGTACCATATTCGATCTTATTCTCAGTTTTACGCAGTTACATCAGGAACTGAACGCATTAGCCTATCAGGAATTGTCTGCTCGGGAGCGGTATGCTAATGAGGTGAGCGGTGGCATAAGATTTCTTTAGCGTGCTTTTTCATATTCCGATTGCGTTGCTTTTTGTTTCGCTTGCTTCGTTTATGTGAATTGTGTTGGCGGCTCGAGTTCAGTTCGCCTTCAGTGGAAATCTTCAGACTCTATCTGTTTTCTGTTGTACAGTTTGCGTGTGAAGCACGCGGATGTAGTTTCCAGCACCCGTCACCTTATCCTCGGATAGACCTCCGCGCTCATCTTGTTCTGCCAGCTCCCCTTTTGATAGAGTCATTTGGAAAAGAAAGATGGTTTGATGGAAGCTTCGACGGAGCTGTTCGCTCTCGTTTTTTTCAACGTGTTTGTTTGTTTTTCGCGGTAGCTCGCTGTTAATTATGTCCGGTTACCAATGCCACGGTTGAGGGTTCAGTTCTGGTTGCCTCGACCGTACCTTCTCGATTTCAGGCTCCATGACACTGTGCAGTTCACGCGTAACATATGTCGCGTTCAATATGAGCGCACCTTGATGGTGGATTTTTGAGTTTTGGCCTTCGCCCTTTTTCAGCCAACGCCTACTCTCTACCATCTTTTCACGTGGGACTGTTGTTTCGCTGTTGTTTAACAGTTTGATGTCATCCGCCGCTGTCAGTGGTGGCGTCATGGTCAAGGTTTTTTTTCATAGCACAATTATTACAGTCACTTCAATTTTCTCCAGGTTTTTTTCGATGAATCACTGTCGCTCCCTTTTCATCCATATGCAGTTTTTGTGTCTTTGGGCTGGTGGCAACACTCAAACAAGTGTTTGTGGAAGCTTCATCGCTGGCCATTAGCAACGTCCATCCTCCTCACCATAAACAACAATGCATCATTGGTTCACACTGATGCTTAGATAATACACAACTATGAATAAAAGAGCAAACCTTGTACGAGAAAAGGAAACAGAAGAGGAGGGAAGGGACCCAACTTCCAAAAACAGTTACTAAACAAAGCAAACCATTCAACACCAAAGTGCCTTAACTTCCTAAACAAACAACCGAATTACAAGTGGAAGTGAGAACACATCAACTCGAAAATTTCCTCACGACTTTCACTGTCTCACGTCATTGAATGTGCTTACTCCACAGACAACTCGGCCAAACAACGACAACATTCATGCCACTGAGCTAAGTTAGCCGCCATTTCACTTAAAGTCTGAAGGCACCGACTCTGTGAGTCGCGAGAGCTCCAGTCCGAGAGACGAACCCGACCTACATCTTCTACTCTGAGCGGCCAGGTTTCGCTGCCGTAAAGTAATACGGCCCCCACTGCTGTCTTATGTACACGACCCTTTAGCTTCAGAAAGACACCTCTCTGTCACCAGAAGTGCGCTAGATTAGCGAACATCGCCCCAGCCTTAGAGACACGCGCTTCTGTTTCATTTCCCACACCGCCACCGCTGATGCAGCTTCGCCGGTACACAAACCGATCAACAACCTCGATGACTTCACTATCCAACAGTAAACTCACATAATCACAGCCACCTTGCAAAATTACTTTGCATTTTGAGGTTGCAAAGCATATTCGTCAGCATAATCGAGATCAGCCAGTCAGTCTTCCACCAGGCACGAGGTCTACGCGGGCATCTTCTGAGTGTTGCAGGCAGTCCACCGTTGTATTGTCTGCCACAAAATTAGACAGAAATGGTCAAAGTGGACAGTCTTGACTTACGTCACTCCTGCTGCCGAAACCGCCATACAGTCCACCTTAAACCCTAACCTGAGCTAAAGTGTGGGAATGAAGCGCCGACAGTATATTCACATACTTGGTCAGTACAGCCGTACGTTTAGACGACTTCAAAAGTGTAAGTCGATCCACTGAATCGAACACACCTTTGTAATCAGGAAATACGGCAGTTGTTGGCCGGTGGTACACAGGACGCCTACCCAGAATTTGACGAAGCGTAAAATGTGATCTATACATTCCCGCTGAGGGCGAAACCTCGCCCCTCCTGATGTTTGTCTCCCGCCCTGCAGTGAGTCGACGAAGTATAATGGATGCCAGAACCCTAGAAATGACGGGTCAAACTAATCCCCTATGGTTTTTCCAAGAGCCCCTGACACCTTTCTTGAATATAGGAACTATTATCGAGTGACACCGGCTCAGCCTTTAATCATCATCACGAGTGACTAGCACTTGTGGTTTCACTCGCATACCACATCTCCGGTGGAAACGCGATGAACTAAAACCAAAAGGCGTATGAGTTAGGCCTTTGTATTCAGCCGGCTTATTGCTGGTCAGCCAAATGATTGATTGGCACGGAACTAAAAAAATTTTCTGTCAGGGAATAAGCAAACAGTGATTCCTGTGGTAAGATCTAAACTGGCAAGAAAAGTATGGAAAATGTTATGCCAGAAGTATTTCATTATAGGTGTACATGCCAGTGAGCTGTAGAGAAGATAAGAGAAAAAACAAATTTCAGGATTTCAATTGTCCATGTAACACCTGCTTTGGAATACGGTCATCGTCAGTGCGACGAATATGACCTAACCAACGAAGCCGATTATGCACCAGTAGTCACGGACAAGCAACAAGGATAATCAGAACACAACACACTCACACCATCCACAACGAGCGTATCTGCCGTTTTTCTGTTCGCTCCTCTGTGGCCAACGTGGCTTGTCGGAACTTGCAAGAATCGAAGACCGGATCCAAACACTACACAAATCTGACCACCACGGCGATTTAGTAGAAAACATCCATTGCAGACATCCCAACGAACACAGACTTCACTTTAAAATCCTTAATATCCGGAAGTGACCGGTATACTTAATAACCGATATAATAACGTTTCCATATTATCAAAGGACCCTCTGCAATTCACTTATCGTGTGAGTTTCATACTCACACCTTTGGTTACGACAGGCAGCCAAACGAAAGTCAGAGACGTGTGGCGTGTTACAGTTGAGCGCTTCCTTCGACACGTACGTTATCACAATAAGCTTCCATATTGCTGCGATTTGTTCGCAATGTTCATTTGGTTCTCTCGTCCGACTCGAACTGAGTAGTTTGTTTGTCACTGCACGCATGACAAGTGTTCTCAACACTCTTTCCCGTTCATTGCCAATTAGATATCTTACGTTCACCATCATATGACCTTAGGTCAGATTACGGAACGAAACACACGCGAACAGTGGCATGATTCCAGTCGAAGTGGTTGTTTCAAAGTGCTTGGCATTCCTAAACATCATCATCATCATCATCATCAAAACAGCCATGAGCCTGACCAAAAGGTACTGTGGCTCGGGCCGCCGCTCACCTCAACAGTGACGTGGAATATCCTAAAAGGAAAGAGTACTACGAAGGACAAAAAAGATTGAAGAAGACTAAATGGAAGAA
>QNGE01002530.1:45975-71149 GCA_008508345.1 Paragonimus westermani | reverse complement strand
CAAGGTTGCACCTGGAAGGACCGGATTCCTAGTCAGCATAGCCCGCCGGATCAAAACAGTACACAAGCCCGACCACCACGTCAAGGTAGCAGTGTAGGTCGGGTACTTTCAAGTTAATTGTCTGTTATGAGTAGTTGTCACTGCAAAGAACTCCCGATTGCTCGTTGTCCTCCGGTTGACGAATACATCGGCTTAAATACTACATGAATCCTTTGAGATCAGTGTATGCCCTACCTCGACGCAGGGCGAGGGTTTATAGACGACTGTCTTGGGCATTAGTCACTTCTAGTGGTGTTCGTCAAACATGTCCGATCTCCCTATTCCCATTTAATTTCATCATTGGCGACATTCTGGAAAGTGCACCTGAAGAATCCAGTGTACCTGGTGTTGTGCTTCTTTTTGGCATTAGATTATGCGGTATAAGAAAGCACAATCTTTTTCGTCCAACGCGCCGACTGCCATGCCAGGTGCGCGCTCGCATTCATGAACCGGAATTCTGGCACACGACACACCCCCGGTTTCCGCTCACACGTAGTGTGCATTTCCGCCCGGTCTATATGTGACCGACGCCTTCCGTCGAGCGTTTTCCTGCCCGTCACTGCTAGTCTGTTGGTCCGATCTCGTTGAACGGTGGCTCGTTCTGTCGCCCGTGTTGTCTGTACACCATCCGCAATGGGATTGGACCGTGTATCACGACTGTGTCGAGATATTGGAATAATCGCACCTACGATCTGGTCATTCATCTCATTTTGATTGTCATTTCTCGTCCAGCTGCCCGCGTTGTCCGCGATCTGATCGATGTGTGCTTGTGAACATAGCTGGGTGCCGCGTTGAGATACTCTTTCGAGAGTTGGTAATCCACCACAATAGTATGAATCTGACTGAATTCTATTACTGTCATTGGGTTGGCCGTACACTTTGTTTCAAGCTTTTATCAGGCGCTCACAAGAAAGATCGTGTATGCCTATAGATATCCCTTTTTCTTTCTGAAACCTTATACTTTCATTCATCTGGATCTGTCTGTACTTTATGCAACAAATTTGCCTGCTGAGTCACCACTCGTACCGCTGAAGTGTTTTTCTACATCGCTTCCTGGACCTTGTCTTTGCACGATTGCGTGTGTTTGGACACACGCATTGCCAGAAAATACCAATAACGAATTTTACTGATCGATCATTCAGGTTATCCTCGACGTTCATTTGGACTATCATCATTTATCCGTGACGCACATTTAAAATGACCTAACCCACATGTAATCATGCCTTTCGAAGTCCACGTAATCTATGCTCAGTAGGGCAACAAAATATCCGCGCCTTGCCTTATGTTGCAACGATGCGAATGGAATGCAGTCAGTTCCGATAAACATGACATACTGGAAAGGGTTGACGCTGTGAAGAAAATGTATTAAGCGGCGACATTGAAATTTACGTTCGTCGTAGCATTTCTAGATAAACGTAAGTGTTTCAAACCTTCTTGTCGAAGCAGTTTACTTGTTATGTCCACGAGAAGACATGCCTTCGGTATTGGAGTTTACTTTACGTCGTCGCAGTGGATGACTCCGTGTCTTGAGAAAGTATTGTTGAACATCTGCGATGCAACTATGCAAATTAGTCACAGTGTGCTGTTGTGATCCATCAGTTTGGTCGTGTATGATATGTCATTTCATAAATACATGACGGGCTGACCTTGCTAATTTGGCTGAACCTCGAGAGTAATCTCGGTGATCAGTTATTCACGTTCGATATCCTTGTTTTCTCTCTCATCTGTGTATTCTAAGGATTTTTTATCCTGTGTGTGCATTGCGCAACTAATTCCGCTTTATTTTCTTCGTTCTACAAATGAAATATGCCACTTCTCCGTTCGTTTGCTTCGCCCAGGTGGACGAGGCGACCAGACGCGGGAAGTGGGGTACAGATGGTGTCAAAGATACACAGGAGAAAGCTCGTCGGACTCAGTTTGTACAGCTTCACGTCACCGCCTTTCAGGCTCGCATCCGTATACTTGCTTCGAGCTATCGTGTGAGTTGTGTTCGATATTGCGAATTGTGTGCGAACATTCACTATTTCATGGTTGGTTGCTGCTCTTGGTTGTTAAGCTTCATCTTGTTTGTCATGTTTCTCGATCTCCAACAGTTTGTTGCTATCCCTCATTAACGAAACTGACCGCATCCGACTTCGGATTTGTTCACCGTGATCGAAACCGACAGTCGTCTGCCGATATACATCACCGGTCAGTTCGCTTGCCCACGATCACTTAGGGTTTGATTTCTCTTTCACGTCTCTCATTCTCTGCCAGGGCGTCGTGATGTAATAAGACGTGTTTGAAACTGATTTCCCCGAATGAATTTGAAAAAAGCGAATCGTTTTCTCCAAGACGCCGTTGGTAGCACGATACTGGATCCTTTCGTTATCGGCTAGAATGAACGCGTTTGTGATCGCAGACCTAACAAGTCATCCGCATTCCCAGTGTCGTAGACACCATAGGTCTGGCTGTCGTTAATTATAAAAGTAGTCCATCAATTCATCGCTTAGCGAATGAGAAAGGAAAACTAGGCGGAAACATTATAGTTCCAGGAGGGATCATCGTTGACCACAGTATACTTCCATGTCTCAGCGTTACCACTCGCAACAGACGACACTTGTCAATTTTGCCCGGCGGGGCAATCAAAGCTTTCACAGGCCGTGTTCACTTCATCACCTTGATTGCCTCGCCGTTCGTTTAAGCTGTCAGCAGAGGTTTCGTCGGTCCAGTAAGCGTAGACTATGCATTTTCACTACCATGACACATTTTCTAAGTGCACTGTGATGGGCTATCGCATCTTTTACGCATTGATACAATTCACTGGAAAGAGTGAAGTGTTTGAATTTTAAAGTGGTTTTCTGAAACGCACAACATACATGTGCAATATAAGTCTTCCTTTCGATTGGCAGTCAGGCACCTTTGCGATTCCACGGATGACGAATTTTGCGAAACTACTCATGTGCTGTTTTACAAAATAATCAGATGACACTATCCAAGTTGTCGAAACGACTGACAATAGCCTATTGTAGTGCCACGGACATCTCGCTCTTGTAACAGCGGTTTACACTTTGAAGGTACAAGGTACATCCCATACAGGCCGATTTTTAACGATTCAATGTGTTCTTCATTGTGTTTCCAGAGGAGCTCTGTAGAGCAATGTCAATCAATAATGTCAGCTTGTCGCACGGTAGAAGCTTTACTTCGAGGTCCACGGAATGTCTGAATGCTTTCTCTGGAAGAATATCCGTCACGTATTGGGAGAGTAAAGTGAAGGTCCACACCCGTGCAGAACTCCAATTGAAGTACAGTACACTCGAGATGACCACCCGGAAACGAACTCCACAATCAGATAAAGCATACAGCGACTTTAGCAAACTGACATATATCACTGTTGCTTCTCTACGATGGAGAGTGCCCGCAGTGGGTTGAAATGTGCGTAGGATAGCTGATTGCTAGTACGAGGTAGCACGACTGTTGAATCTTGCAAGTCCACATATAGGCATTGCATTGACGACGTCATCATTGAAGAGCATCAACAATGCTGTACTGTGCTTTTCATGATACGCCTTTTTTAAAGACACGTTTTAAATTCAAATTTCACTAATTTGCCCTTGTTTGGAAACAGTCTTCCGAAGCCTCAAGCTTTCAAGGTATTCAAAACTCCATACGTTGCGTATATCTTCGCGTTCCAGTTTGTTCATAGAAGATGGATACATTCGTTTCTCTCTATCAGCATTTCGAATATGTCATCACACGTTCACAAAACAAATCGATGTATATTTTCTACGTAGTAGTTACTTCGGAATTCAGTGATGCAGCGAGGTTTGATTTTATCAGCGCCTCATGTAAAACAGATTGTGTAGGATCGATGCAGTTTGTTGATTGATTATCCCCTAATGGTTTATTTCTCGTCCAAATCTCAGTGATTAAAGAACTATTCTGTGACAGATGCTCCGAATTCAGAAAATAAGAAAGTCCTGCAACTGGTTGGCCAACTTCCGTTACCTTGATGATGTGGACACCGCGCATTTATAGGATTTGCAGAAAATTTTCAGTATATGGAAGGCTGAGAAAGCTTATACTTGTTTAGATACGTGTTGAATGGTTTAGGGAGGAAAGGTTGTTTCAGTTTCAAAGGACCAACAAGAGAAAGTCAGAGGATCCTGAGCGGAATAGAAACTCAACTAGTATCCGTCAAGCATACACCAGTCGTACTGTAACATACACTGCGTACAACTGCTGGTCACCATCAACAGTGAACCATCGGTAGTGTTATACTGTTGTGAGTTGTTCCATATTGGACACATTCCGACGCTAAATGCGTTATGTGCGATTCAAATGGTTCATTTCGTGTTGTAGCTATGACGAATTATTCTTGAGATGGGCGCAAGTCTATTTATTAATGTCTGGTTTGCGGAGGATTCCGTGCACTAAAATCGATTTTTTGTGTGATATGCCGGTATCATATTGGGAACCACACCACTTTGCACAATTTTTCTGAGTAGGGTGCAAACCGTACTACCATAACCTCTCCCGTGATTCCCTCTTGCACCTTCCCAATAAAGGTAATGTAATTCAAGATGTAGGCACTGCACGCTGGCACGTTTATCAAGGGATGGCGGCGCACTAGCGAACTTCATATCACAACAAAGCGTAAGTGAAACAGTCTGAACAGCCTAGTGACTGACCTGGGAGCTAGGCTTGAAAGCACCCACTGAGATTGAAATTAGCAGTTGCATCCCGGCTTCCAAACGTATTAGGGCTGTTGGTGCGGATGATCTTGTGCTGGCATTTCTGAAAGAAGGTGAGGAGGCGTATGTAAGGGTTTTGACTCAGTGGCATTAGTTTTTGTGGGCGACGGAGACCATCCCTCTGTGTTGGGACCACTCGATAATAGTTCCTATATTCAAGAAAAGTGCCAGGGGCTCTTGAAAAAACATAAGGGATTACTTTGACCCCAGTCATTTCTAGGGTTCTGGCATTCATTATACTTCGTCGACTCACTGCAGGTCGGGAGACAAACATCAGGAGGGGCGAGGTTTCCCCCCTCAGCGGGAATGTATAGATCACATTTTACTGTTCGTCAAATTCCACAACAGCGTCGTGTGTATCGCCAGCCAGAAACCTCCGTATTTCTCAACTACAAAGTGCGTTCTATTCGGTAGACCACAGGGGTTTATTGACCAAGTATGTGAATTTACTGTCGGCGCTTCATTCCCACACTTCATTTCAGATTAGGGTTTACGGTGGACTGTATGGCGGTTTCGGCAGCAGGAGTGACGTAAGTCAAGACTGTCCACTTTGGCCATTTTTCAATATTTTGTTATCCGCACACGATGGTCGCTTGCGAAATCGCTGTTGAATCTGAGACAGCAATAGAATCGGATAGAATTCTTCCGAGATTGGTCATCAATCTAGCTGTCTACGATCTTCGTGGCAACTGATATGAACGGGATCGGCCCCTCAATTTGCAAGCTCATTACAATCACCTCCTTTAAAATCTGGTGACATTGTGTACAATTTCCCGCCTTTGAGATGTTTGTCCTGCGAAGGAGATCGTTTGGGAAGTCCAGTAAAGTGTTTAAATTTTTTAGCACGCCTCTTTGACACTAAATAAAAATGAGGTGGGGACCTGGGAACTCACTTTCACCAAGCGTTTATTGTGTCTGGAACACGGTATGTTATAATATTTCGGAGAATCAGTCAGATCCCGAGGGTGAGAATCAATTCCTGTCGTTATCCTTCTGTATGGGAGATACCAAGTTCTGGGAATAATTTACCGATCACAAGTGACCTCATATTCAATTACTACTGATCTCAGGCTGTTGCTGGTCGTCCTTCTCATTCGACTGCTCAAATGCTGCCATCTGGCGTGTTCGAAGACCTGGAGCCAAAATGGCGACAGTACCCGCTATTACAGTGTCTACAAAAGACCCGTGTTGCGAGCACTAGCTATATGTACTGACTTTGGAGTTGGTAGGGTGCGAACCCAGATAGTGGCTGCCGAGAATTTAAATGGTTTGTACGTTTCAGACAGACTTACTACCTTGTGTGGCGCAAGTGAGAGTTTGTAGGACAGCTGTTAGTGATTTTAACGCCAGTGCTGTAGAACAGTTTTATTGGTTTGTCAAGTCCGCCTGGTACTGACGTTACCGACTGGCATTCCTGGGTGCTGACTATAGAGTACCCATTGTATGCTTCTCCAGTTCTATCTAGGTGATACTTGTTCCACGCTGATCTCTTTACTATACTATCTCTTTACTATACTATAAATAAATAAGTAAATTTCTTATGCTGTCCAATGTGAACATGTCTACCTTCTCTGCTCAGTTGACATGGTGGCCAGGCCTGTGTACTGCATCGATCCGAGGAGCTATGCTGATTAGGAGTTCGATCTATCCTTGTCAGACATGTCAAAGGGGAGCAGTCAGGCGAAAACCGGGTGTACTCATGGTTGTATGCCACACTACGGACTGTGTAGGAGTGCTTGTGTGGTAAGGCACGCATATATAAGCATATGTCAAGACTATTTTTGTGGTTGCGGCACTGCTGTGTTTGGAGTCAGGATAAAGAGAGTTAGAAAAGGTACCTTCGAGCACCAATCACTCGCTCACCGCCGGCGTATTGTACACGGGATCGGTAGGTTTTATGTACCTTCAAGTACATCCACTGCGCGTAGCAGTGCATAGATTCAGACATTTTTGTCTAACTTTCTCTGCTTGGGCTAGGCGGGCCTTTTACTGCTAAGTGATTCAGACTGTTGAGTCAATGGTTTCGGGTAGGGTCTATCAAGAAAACCCTATATCTTGTTCTCTCGCAGGCCAAGCTTTCAGCCAGGGACTCGGAGTCTGTGCCTCCAGTCAGTCTCCCTCTGCAACACCAGTTATTCGGAAGCATCAGAATTTATCGTTCTCCGGACGGTGACATTATTCACCCATCACACCTTTCTCCTTCTTTTTTGCCCCCAATCTGTAATCTTTCTGCCTTCCTCGTAACCTCGGGTGATAGTCTTTCAGAGCCTAGATAACCGTTAAATATTGACGCCTTCAATGTCCGCGCTCTCCGACAAGTTGGTCAGTAGGCTGCTCGAGCAAGCACCTATTCACGTCCAGAACTTGGTGTGTGCTGTGTATCGGAGACGCGGCTCTTTGTTTCTACCATCGTTGCTCGCTTGAGGTCATCTCTAGGTGACTTTCAACCCAAGCGCCTCTCTCTTTCAGGGTCTCTGGTGACGCTGAAGCTGAGTCTCGTGGTCAAGCTAGAGTGGGAATCGCACAGAGTTCCAGAGCAGAGTAATGCTTCTTTGATTGGATTCAAGTGAACAGTCGCTTATGTGCTGTCACACTTAATACGTCCGCTAAAGTTTGTCAACGCGAGTCAGAAAAATGTTGTGTATTTGTTATGTCGGCGTACGCACTACGAGGCCTCTATCGACCATGTGAAGCAAGCTAAACACTGACGTCATCATACTAGCCGGTGATTTTAATGCTCAACCTGGCCGTCTTTCTCCAGAGAAGTGGGTGGGAGTATGTTTGGCAACCGAACACAAAGCACTGTCCACGGCGAAAGACTACTGCAGCCCTGCCCATCCCATGGTCTCTATAGTTCAAGCACGACATCCCAACATAGGAGCAAGCTTTGTATTACATGATGACCTCTGTGTTTTTCAGCCGTAGACACAACTCGATGACATTGCAGTCACTTACGGATGATGCCACTCTGTAAAGGAATGTCGTGCCTCTTGCAACAACAATCTGGACTCGGACCATTCTATTGTGCGCACCTGTTTTGTTTTGTGATTTCCTCAAGGAATAAGATACCTAAGTGGTGCTCGAACTAGGAGAATTTAAACAGCACTTACAAGGAGACGTTAATGAACATATTAACCCGTTCGAGTCAGGCGGGAGAACCCAACGAACACGGAACCGATTGCAAATTGCCGTGTAGAGGTGTTATTCCGAAGGGATTGCGCAGTTGCAACAGAACTGGGTTTCTGTCACGTCGATAAAATTCATGAACGAGCACCGCTTGGTTCTGAATATAATGACGATGGTCAAGTACGTATAAACAGGGTGGCCAGAAGTCTGCGCACAGGTGGTGAGCACCACTTGGTCGAAAGATCGAGAGAGCTGGAGCGTGCCTTTTAATCTGGAAATAGCAGGGAGTTGTTTTCCCTGATCTGTGATTGTACTGATCGTCTAGTCGGGGAAAGTGAAACGATATGCGAAAAAGACAGTTCGCTCATCGCCAGCCAATCGTGTCGATCTGACTTGTGGGGGTGATTATTTCGAGGAGCAGTTCAGCTGGCCTCAACAGGACGATGTGGACGCTGCGGTATCCGAGTGGTCAGTTATTGCATTCCAAACGGCACTCTATCTGAAGCAGAAGTGACCGTGTGGCTCAGGTTACTGGGGCGTGACAAGGCTGCTGGACCAGATCTGTTCTCTCGTTCTCTTTTCAAGGATGGTGGGGAGATGTTGATATCAGAAGTGACAAAACTCATGCGGACTGTTTTGGAAACTGGAGAGATATCTTGCGATTGGTGTTTACCAGCAGCTATTTCCGTTCCCAAAAAGTTGATTCGAAGTCTATGTGACGACCATAAAGGCATTATTTTAGTGTTTGTGATGTCTAGGTTACTCGACAGTCTGATTTTGAGTCAGCTCACTAAGTTGTAAGTACTCCGGTGGTGCAGATGGTGTATGGATCACACTTTCAGCCTTCAGCGGTTCTTCGAGTATCGGCACCCATAGGTAGACGACGGTCGTAGTATTTTTAGACCTAATGACTTTTTCGATATGATTGCTCGCGGCTTCCTCTGGGACTGCCTTCTTCGCAGGTGAGCTGCAGAGAAATAAGTGAATCTGTTGGGATCAGTGTACGCCCACTGTGGAAACAGAGCAGTGGGGGGTTATGGACGACTGTCTTGGGCATTAGTCACTTCTAGTGGTGTTCGCCAAGGATGTCCGATCTCTCTATTCCCATTTAATTTCGTCGTTGTCGACATTCTGGAAAGTGCGCCTGAAGAATCCAGTGTACCTGGTGTTGTGCTTCTTTTTGGCATTAGGTTGATCGATGGCATCGTGTTACTTAGTCCCTCTGCCGAACACGTGGAAACCGTGCTGAAGAAAGTAAACGACCAGGCGGGTTTGCATGTAATTCGCTTCGCACCTTCAAAGTGTATAGTGCTTTTTCAAGACTGAGGCATTTCCACCCCTACGTTTTGTATTGCAGACAATGCGCTTCAGACTGTGGACATTTTCCCATACTTGGGTAAAACTATCTCATCAACCCGTAATATTGCTGATATGGTGTCGGCGAGGATAATGAAAAAAGTACGGGTTGCCTTCGTCAGTCTGCGGCGTCGAAAAGATGTTCGGCTATTTCTAAATGCAAGGTTATATAGTGCTTGTGCACGTTCTGTTTTGCTCTATGGTTCGGAAACGTGTTCTGTTCGTAGCGATGATATCAAGATACTTGCTGCGTTTGACCATCGTTGTATGCGCGAATTAGCCTATATTGAGTGCGTTAATCTCGTGTGCAGTGCGGCTGTTCGCCGGTGCGTATTTTCTGTTGCTCGGGATGCGTGACCATATCTGAAATAATCAAGCTACATGGCCCGCGATGATGGTTGGGTCACGTACTCCGCACGCCAGCCGAGCGTTTACCGTAACTGGGACTTACAGACTGGCACTTCCACCAGCGGGATGAGACCTCGTGACGATGAGACAATGACGTCATCACGAAATAAGAATAAGGTTCCATTGAGCATGGTGAGCAGGCGTGGCCTGCTTGAATGGGGTCCTTGTGACCACCCAAGTCATTGATTAAAACTGCTATCCGAAGTCACGATGTGTCACAATCAACGGCGTGGCTGAATTCACACCATTTCTGGTTCTTCCGCTTAGTTTTCTTTTATTATTTTTGACCTTTTCAGTAGTTTTCTTCTACCATATTTCACGTTATTGTTGATGTGAGTGCGACCCGAGCCATCATACGTTCTGGTCAAGCCCAAGTCTGTCTGATGTTATGGTGTTGATTATGCCCTGTCCGATTTGTCACAATTTTACGTTAAATGGTGGGCATTTGAGGCACATAAATCACAGTGTGATTTCAAATCATTGGTAATGAAAACAGGAGTGCGGTATTAGTGCTTTGGATAAATAATGGGGTTTTCTTCTTGGTTTGGATCCATTGAATGACCTTTCTGAAATAGTGCGCGTCACGAATATAACCCATTGAAACACAACACTGTATTAAATGTGTGGATGGAGAACACATTCATCTGTAAAAAAAAAACTTCCGTGAAGTTTGAGTTGTGACATTTAGTTATTAGGAAGTACGTATGGAATGAATAGTCCTGCAACTAGGCATCGTGAAGTGGCGTTTGTTCGTGATTTGATATGCATTTCTCCAACCTGTGTTAGTGCCTCAACCCGCAGTTCTTCATACCATGACCGTTAGTTATACATAACCTCATTGTGGCTCGTATAACCTTCTCGTGTCACACCTTGTTTTTATGTGACTGGTCTGATTTTTCTCTTCTTCAGGAAATGGTAATCAACATCATACGCATGTTATGTGCTCACCCAGATCAAAATCTGCGATTTTTAGCTGAACACTTGAATTTTAACGGTCACTATTATCACCATGGCTCATCCGTTGGAACCGGACCCGTTGGATCGGCCGGTGACGAGAACTCTGTTTCAGGTGGCAGCTCGACTTCTGTTCGCAAATCCAGTGGACCAATGTCTTCCAATTCTGGACCTTCGGAGAACCAGAGGAAGATACAGCACAAATTTAGCGCTACCGGCAGCACCAAATCCGGTTAGGACAACATGCATCCTAAGTGCCTTCTGTATTCTAATCTGCCCGAAATGAACCTTGATGCTTTTGGCTTCTTCGACTTTCAAGAGGCTAGCTGATTTGCAGTTCCATCGACTAGTCAGCTGATGTTTTAGCTTTCTAACACCTGAGGTCTTCTGTACATATCCATTTATCGTTCCCTTGTTTTCTGTGCCACTCCTCCTTTGGTTTTCCGTTACATATGTTTTTGCTCAGTGAAACAAGACGTATTTTTTCACCCCAGTACTCTTTTTGTGAAGACATTCCACCGAAATAGATTGTTACCATGTGCCCACTCGCTTGCTGGCCGTTGCGCAATCATGTCGGATGTGCGCCCGATAATTACATGTTCCGATCATCTGATCAACCTCGATCATCTAGGTGAGCGTGCAGTGAGAAACTTTTGTCGCATAACTCGCTAGCGAACATTGGGCCTGGCCGACAGCATCGAGTGTTATGACCGGTTTCGGCTGATCGGATTTGAACAACTTAGTCTGCTCGATCGTCCTGATAGATAGTAGTGATGTTCAACTTAAACTTGATCAAATCTCCGACTACTCACTAATAATCTGAAATAGTACGTAGCAGTTTTAATGAGGTCGGAAATTTCAACCTGTCCAGAAGATGCTTATCGCGGGGTTTTCGATTGGAGTTAACAGACTAACTGTCTCTTATCGAGAGGAGCGGGCAGCCCGATCGTTACTCACAAGCTAGAGTGGTAATTCGGTCACGCCTAGTGTGAGGTCAATGGCACAGTGGTCAACACGGTTGCCTCGTGAAAGCGTAGCCAGAGATCTGACCCCAACTGATCCATCCTAACAAGCCGCTGTCATCAAGTGACTGTGTGCTTGCGCCGTGTGGTAGACACTCCTCATTTGTTCGAAAACGAGAGAACAAAGTAACGAACACAGCCTCATTTTATGTTTGATCTTCAGGTCAATTAAAGCGCAGTCAACAAGAAAATAGTTACCGCAGTGAACTGGGGATGCAGTTCGTTGAGAAATTATGAACTGCACAGTTGTTCATGATCGCGCAAAGACTTCTTTAAGTCGCGAGTTCCATTTACTGCATGATAGCAAACGCGTAAACGTAATTGCTGGCGACAACCACTGAACTGATGATCCAGGGGTGTGTCCCGCAACATGAACAGTGCGTTTTTGAATCGCCAGATTGAGAACATTCTTACGTGGTGAGTCGAAAGGAGAACGTCTTTGAATCGTTGCAGAGTAGAGTAGTGGCACTGGTGTGATCTGAACCACGACGTTTGCTACCTGCGAGGAGTTTGACACAACCGGAACATTCATCAACCAACCCTGTTGATGAGAGTGTCATTCAAGGCAGAAGAAGAGAGGAAGAGTGACAGTAAACGACCATCTCAAACACTGCTGGTTAACCGAAATCTCCGACAAACAGGCGTACTTGTCCCCATGTCTGTTACAATGAAGCTTGCATGGGTTTAACACGCTTAAACAGATGATAACACTATAAGAGGATCGCACTGTCCCATAATTATAAACGATGTTCACTGGGCCAGTGACCGAGAGGCGTCCGTTACGTTTCCAAACAGCCGGCCGGTTAGTGCTATCTACTCCAAAACTGTCTGCGATTGAAACATGATGCTCGACACGAGCAAACAAATGAGTATACACAACTGTTTGTCTTTGAGTTGTGACGCGTTCATCGGTCTTCCTTTTAAAGGAAATCCCATGACCGAAGTTATCTCAAGAAAGCTCAGAAAGTCAGCTGAAACAACCTACCTTGCCGCTCAGTTGTGTGTTTCCGTTATCATGTAGCTCAAAGACAAACTTCCATGTTCTACAACCAGTTGTGTGTATTCATTTGATTGCTCGTGTCGAGCATCATATATTGGCCGCACTACGAGGCGATTGTCTGACTGAGTGCGTGAACATCTTCCGAGGTTGAAAAGTGGTGTGATTAAAACGGTTTCAGGCACGATTGTTACCCATTCGCCCGACTCTAATCATTGTGTCAGTAAGAAAGACGCTTTTCAGATTGTCTACTGAGCGTCATGGAGTCGATCAACAATGGTGAGATTCCGAATGTTGACTGCTGCCGAAGCTGCCAACATCCGATTGCGCAACCCCGACCTCTGGGCTAAGAAGAAGCTCGTGCGGACACAACCTCCCTTGGTCCACAATCCATCAAGCCCACAAGTTGGAACTGAACAACCGATAACAAACACGCTGTCCATAACCTATATCGACCGTTTTTTTGACTCACCCTAGTTACCGTTTTCATATTCATTGTGTCGTAATTAGCCTGATCATCAAACACAGAAAACAAGTCTTGTTCGCTACCCTGTTCTCATGAATTCAATGTGTATTTTCGGATGAGTTACAGAAGAACTCGGAAAACCGTTTGGAAGGCATTATCGTTCCTTATATCGACGCAGTAAAGGTTAGATAAGAGAAAAAAAGTGAAATACGAATAAATCCGTGCGAGTGGCCGTTTCTGGCATTTCTCCCCACCGGATACGTCTACATTAATTCGGTTGGACGCAAAGTTTGTGCATTCACAATGAGCAAAAAGGAGGTAAGCTGAGAAAAAGAGAACCACAGCCCAGAGTTAATCGTTTGTCCACAGCTGTATATGGCGAGGTTGGACGATCAGCCAGAATTCGTTTCAGAGACCGGGAACAGAAGTGAACGGGCTCGCATATATGTCAGTTTGGGTAATCGGGCCAGCGCAGCTCGAACGTTTGCACTTCTGGCTGGAGACTGATTAGGGCTGATGCTCATGCTAGCCAGGGTTAACACTTTTGGAGCCGGCAGTTTGGAAACCTCTGCAGAGAGGAACTCCAAGTCTGGAATGCAAAACGAGAAGTTAAATAAAGAACTGCGAGAGATGAACATTGTGTAAACAAAAAGAAAACACAAACGAAATAAAGGCACAACTTGTTAATACTGGATAAATCGGGTATCTGATCACTTCTCAACTGAAGTAATCAGCCGACGCTGTTACGAAATGTTCAGTTCATACACAACACAACGGTGAATGAGGTAATATGTTAACATAAACGTAATAACGCTTCTGGCTATGCCCAGTCGACACTAGACAAGTTATTTAGTTCAGTGATAATAAACTACACACTGTAAACCGGCGATCAGACTAACATATCTGAATCGTTAGAGTGCTTGCTATTTTCAGTGAAATTACGAAGGTGTAGGTAAAACGGTTTTTGGGTCACAAATACCACAATGTTCGTTCGATACTAGACAGTCTGGCGAATATGCACGTGATGACAACGCGCCTCAGTTACCGTTTTCATTCACTCCATTGGTATCGATTATATACGGGGGCTAAGATACAAGTACCAGTGTAAGGAAAGTTACTTGGAGCGTCATCAAACTCTGCAAGGAAAACGAATAGAGCTATGGAGCTGTTAAACGCACCAACAGGAACGACCACAGTCACAATATCCAGAGTCACTGTCCAATGGATATGAAGCGCTAAATTACCGCCAAAGGCCCCCAAAAGCATGTCACAAAGGTGGCTTTCCAGGAGAACCTTGAACGACTAGGAACAGAAGCATGGGGGATTCAAGTCATTTTTAACGTTAGGCCAATTCATACGCGGTTGGAATCAACCTACTGACTTAATTTTAATCAATCTGGATCTAAATAATGCATGGGCCACTCCAGTTAATGTCCAAACTAAGATAATGCGTCCACGGCTCCTTTTACATTCAGATGTGATGTAGTTGTGTGTGGGTTTGCAACATTGAGCCACAGATCCCGTGAGGGGATGATACTCATCGATCGATGCCAAACGCCCAAGTTTTAGACACGTTACATTTCAATACGTCACACATGATTGTTATTCAAGTATACCGTACTAGCATTCCAATGGGGATGAAAACAGAACGATCTGAACTGCCGAGTGGCGACGCTGGACCAACTTGGAGAAGGGACGACTTTAGTTGGTAAGTGTATCGATTTGAACTCTGACCTCTCTGTCAGCTACTTTCAATGTCATGCGGGCAATGGTAGTTAATTCAAGTAAGTGAAGACGGTGGACATAAAGCAACTCTCTGAAGTCCCAATTCAATGTACTCCCATTTTTCAGTTACGAAGGCGATGAAGTTTTGAGCACTATGCAGATATAAAACCGCCTGAAAGAACATTCAGTTTTTGTTCAACCACTGTCAAAGAGGTGGAAGTTTGTATTTATCAACAACTATTGGAAAAACACGACAATCAGCCGCGAAATATTGCAAGCCCTAGGATGTTTTTTTGGAATCACTTCTCGACCTGAATGATGACTTTACTGCAATGATTTGGCATGTACTTACCGTTAAACCTGGCAGTTTTGGAAAATCGCTGGGTAAGTGTGATCCTAGGATCTTTGATCAGACCCATAGGCAATCAACTCAACACATGATCCACGACGAAAAGCCGTATTTTCATACGAGATACATGCACGGAGCACTGGTTTGCTAAAAATGACTCTCCTGCTGGCGTGACGTAAATCAATTTTGTTCACCTTCAGATACAGTCAGTTCGCACACCCAAGTAGCTGAAACTGTAAGTTCCATCGACTGTCTGCTTGTGGTTATGATGATCAACCACTTACCAAGCCGTACTGATCACTTAAAGCGGACTCAACATACTATCACGTATTTTATGAGAGGTTGATAACGAATCGAGTATTTATTCTAACGCTGATGTGATTCAAGTTTCGTGGGTGTCGCGTTTACAGGGTGAACGCCGGTGACCACATGGGTGGTCTCACAGTGTTGTTATCGTTAGCTTTACAGTTTGCTTAGCTTCCGAAAAAAATGTTGAGTGCGCTGAGAGTTATTGCCCTCAGCAAGGCAGATACTCACAAAAGATGGTTTATGACTTAATAATAAGACATAATCTGGTCTCAATTATATTTCGGAGTGTGCGCACTACCGTTTATCCGGATCCATCACATCTCGTTATTAATAAATTTATCTGAGATGGAATGCTTTCTCAATTCATTCTCGACCAATCACACAAAGCTCATGTTAGATGCGACAAAACTACAGTGCCACAAATGAATGATTAGACGAAAATGTTACCGGTCACAATGGCCAACAGGTCAAACGAAAGAGACAAAGAGATTAAGTACGGATAACGTTAGAGTAATCAAAATAACTTTTCTATCAATGGGGTCTACCTGACAACGGGGATGTAACAGAGCATGCGGACGTGGTGGGGGCGGATTGTTGCATTTCAAAAAAGTCCAGATCCATCTGAGAGACAGCCTCCGAGTCCCCTGCAGCCGGAAAACAAAAAAACCGCTGTACACTTGTAAACAGGTAGTACAAAAGAACAACCTGAGGACATTGCACCACGCAGTTCTTCAACTACAGACATCACACAGTTCGACTGCGTTGTATGCATACTCTTGGTTTGCACGAAAGTTATTACGTTACAGCACAAAAACAAACGAAGGCAGAAAAGGAGAGCAACAAACAATCGAGGTAATAGAAAATGATTAGTAAATGAAAAAAGGTGAGAGAAAAGCAAACCCACAACACCGCTGCCGTTTACTAGGTTTTGTGGTCACACATAACAGTATCATCCACTACGTGTACTCATTTTCTTGTGAACCCCAAAAAGGAACTCGAGAAGTCTGCCACTAAGGGGGTCGCAAAGTCTAATCATTCATGTGTAAACCGTGGACCAGACAATGTCGTTTTCAGTCTGTGATGCGAAGCCCACACTGGAACCGAAGGGGGTCTCGACAAACCACTGAAACGATGCAGCAGTTCGGATGAGTTTCTTAGGATCTGAATGTTGGGTTTTTCGATTTCCCGGGGGCCAAATCGGCTACATTAGAACAAACAGTAGGGAAATGAGCCTACTACGTCTGCTCATCAAGAAAAATTTAGCATCTACAGGTCTTTGAAGCTCGATCTGAGTGACCGTATTGGAAGGCGAATGCCCAGTTGGTCAGCTTCAGGAAAGCCAAATGATGGAGAATTGTATATTGCTACTTCAGGTTTGTACTGTGTGCTTAGGATTTGCATGTCTGAGCAAACTGATCCAAGGAAAACAGCCCGTTCGTTCAACGACAAGTCTTTCTAAGCCTTTCCAACAAATACGTCACTGATTTGTCGACAAGGATTGAACCGAAGACTCCAGTTTTAGTATTGATATGTTCGCCGAGCTTGGCATTTAGGTTGCTAACGTTTCATCACCAGGCGAGGTGACATCATCAGTGCGTAAGTGTTTCAGCGTATATTTTGAAAGAAACGTTTGCAACCTAAATGCCAAGCTCGGTGAACATATCAATACCAAAATCATCAACCCGAGCTACAAACACCACCACCACTGTTCCCAACCATCAGAAAGACTCCAGTGGAAAACAGATACTCTCATAAGAGTGACACTTTGAACGAGCCGGAAAATTGGAAGGACATTATGTTGTGCTATACGACGTGCGTAGTTGTACTTAAAAACGCCTACCATGGAAAAAGATAAGAAAACGGCAAGCAGCTGAACAGAAAACAGCCAAGTTGTAAACACGAAACAGTCAGTTAGCCAGCAACATTCTAAGATGCAGAAGGCTAGTTTAGTGATTGAACTAATGCTTTGTTTGCACTACCGCAGCAGACCGGTTACGTACACACACACACACACACACACACACACACACACACACACACACATGAGCTTTGGCTTTGGTAGATAGTACCGAGGCTTTGTCCACCTTCTGACATAACAATAACGGGAAACCCTCAGAAAAAAAACATAAATTAGAGCAGCAAGTGTGAAAAGTCTGACGAGTGTATGCAGATGTGGCAACCACTAACACAATCTGAAGTTTCAAATAGCGTTTGCAACCAGCGAGTCGAGTGACTACAAGCTATTGTAAATGGACCTACGGTCTATAAGTACGTAAGTTGACTAAAACAGATAACAGAACGGAGAAAAGCACAGATAATGGAACAACGGATAATAACAACGAACGAAGGACCATACATGATGAACTCGGAGGTTCTCAGCCAACCCAACCGCCCAAAGCTAATGCATGAAGACATGAAGAAGACTGATCTTCAAACAGAGTTTCATAACGCTTAGTCCAAAGACAACATAAGTGCAAACTCGTTCCTAATTATAGGGTTTGCGACCAATAACAGGTCAAGGTCGAAAAATGGACCAGACAATATAGTGAGGCTGCTGTCAAGAGACAAGCGTGTAGACAAGGTGACAAAAATGGCAATGATGGGTCGAGAAAGCACGTGAAAGGTGGAGAATCACATATCCGTGCCAAATTTGAAAGTTACTTAAAACAGTAATGTTTAGGCATCCCGCAAGGCAAATCAAATGTCTTCGGGGAGTTGGAGACTTCCTCAATATAACGTCTTCAAACTCGCAGGTGGGGCCTGATGACTATACTCAGTGTAGCACTCCGAATTATCCTGTCCCGTTACAGCATTAACGGATCATCTCACAGTCCCCTTCAACCAGCTGTGATCTACGCACGGTAAACACAACGTACACACATATGACTGACTGACCGTGCACCAGAATGTTTAGGCACTCACTGATTGAAATCATTGTCGCGACAACCTATATGTGATAAACAGTACAACAAGGCTATCGAGTTGAGTGACCGACATCCTCGAGGACACTCGCTACTGCGTTATGTGTGCCACCAGAAACGTGTCAGCTCCGTCTGCAAATTAAGATCTGATAATAAGTGCCACAACTGTGGAGGAAAAACAACTTCAGCTGTTACCGCTAGGACGCAGGAGAAAAAAACAAATAAAAGAACAGGTGGGTTTCTAGTTTGATTGCATGTCTATCGACCACCTCCTCATCATGCGACTGACATTGGGGCACCGATGCTCTTCTTCTCAGTCAAACGGGCGGGGTGGTTTCGGACCTAAAACCTGTTTCTAATTTAGCTGCGCACACTAGTGCTCAGAAACGTCTTCCTCGCGGAAGTAAGGCACGTGAAGAAAGATGTAAGCCTGCTCTAGACGCACAGTACTCATCCGTGGGAACTCATTTGAAGGGTTATGCACTTCAAGTGGTGTTTAGCAGCAGCGACCGATCTCCGGGTTGCCTTTCAACTGTAAAATGAGCAATGTTTTAAGAGGAGCACTCGGAGGTGCCGACGATATCGAGGTACGTCTTTTGTCAGGTAGTAGACTGACCGATATTCAGTACGCGGACAACAGTGTTCTACTCAGCTCCGAAGAGAATATGTAAAGCATGCATAACCAATGGAATGGTATGGCTGATCTGTACAGCATGCATTGTGCACCTTCAAAATGTGAAGCGTTGTTACAAGATTGGATTGACACTCCCGTTTTACTTGCTATTACACACAAGCTGCTTGGGCTTGTCAAGTGCTTCATCTACCGGGTTAGCATTATCTCGTCAGTTTGTAATATTGCTGAGGAGCTGTTCGCAAGGATAACCAAAGCACGCGGTGTGCTCAGTTTTGTTTCGTGAATCAGCGGCCTGGCCAATTCGCGCAGATGAAGCACCTAGATCTTTGCTGTTCGAACACTGTTGCCAGTATCAAAAGGGCTGAATATGTCACCAAAGGGGTAGTTCGTCGGTGCGTACTTGAGAAATGTGCAAGTTCGTGACCGATGCACTGCATGATGAAAACACACCAGTTTCGATGATTGGGCCTCGTAATCCATTGGTCGAGGAAGCGTCTGGCTCATCGTGCGAAATTCGCGACGGCTACTGACGGTGAAAACTAACTGCAAGGCGGTCGAGTGATGACGGGGAGAGAGGAAATTATTGTCCGCCAAGAAAAATTGGTAGGTATTATGTGCCCCGTTGGGAAGTTAGTCGCTGGATGAAAATGCCTTTGAATACGGTGGTGTGTCGTTGACAATGATGAGGCCGTATACGCAAGTATTTTGATTCTTCTATTCGTTCTTATGCATGAGGTTCCATTGTTTTTTCGTTTGTTTCTCTCTCTGTGCTGTTTTCGATAGATGTGTACTTGTTTAGTGCTCCATTACTTTATAGACTTTTCGGAACCAATGGCAGATCAAGACACACCGCTAAAGGTACATATGAACGTTGGAAGCGATGATGACGATAATGGTGTTGCGCTGGACATGCAACCCCAGTAACTCAGTGATAACGAGACCAGTCTACGCATCACACGGGTGCATGCTCGGTCTGAAGTTATAGCGGAAATATTTGCTTAGGTTTGACAATCAGACAGGCTACGTTGTTTAGTGAGTCACGTGACACCATACAAAGTAGAAGCTAAAAACTCTCTTTTGATAAGCAGAGCTACTGGAACCACTGGCGAGAGGCACCTACCATGACTAGGTCGCTGATCAATATGTACCCACGTAACGGTCTGGTTACGCGCAGATCAATGGCCGTCTTGGCAACCTGCAGCCATCCGGGTGAGCAATCCAATGAACTGGAAACGAACTGATCAACGTATCACTTTTGCAGCCACACAGTGTCATAATGAATGTTACACCCCTATAGTTCTAAGAAGTACGAGTGACATAAAAACGGCGAATGCAGGGGAGTACTGGCATGCAACAATGATAATTCGTAAAATGCGTCAGGTCACCGTGGGTCTCGCGCACACACATAGACAGCGAAACTTCCATCCAGCGCAGAACTGACGTTAGAGTGCGCCGGAAAACAGGGGCTAACATAAACCGGCGAGGTGTTTGAGTGCAACCTTCTCATAGCGTATGTGCTGGCGTACAGGGACAGGTTGTTGATATGTGTTACGCTCTGCACTGATAAATAACACGAAAATAGAGGAAAACGCTTGAGGAGAAGCGAACACAAGACAAACTGTGTTAACGATAGTCGTCCTAGTGACACGTCAGAAATGATATGCTGCGACTGTGAAGAAACGCACTGCTTTGTAATGGAAACAAGTGCATGAATAGAGCATTGCGGCTATAGCGTATACAGATAAAAGAGGTTTTAAGCCTACTAATCAGATGTAAACAGCAAAAAAGATATACAGCTCTAATGCCATAAGGTCTGTTGTATTAGGCAGATCAATAAGTACAATATAACGCATCCGACAAACAATAACGCTTTGGGTAATAGGAATGCAATTGCAATGAAACTTCGGATGATCTGAACACCTCCTTGACTTCCGAATAAGGACACCTGTAAAACAGCCAGATGCTCACAGGACCTCTGAACGGAAACAGATCGTTTTATCCCGTAATCGCCCGTCAAACAAAGCAAGATGGGAGGCTTACACAGCTCCTGGAACCAGTAGTATTTCGAACATTAGGTAGCAGACAAGATCGATATAGATTTCAGGGCCTCGATGAAATGACAAGGCATCGTCCACTGAACGTTCTCATGAATAACGTCTCCGACCGGCTGGTGATTAACCAAGTCATCGGAGTCTATCCCAAGCAGAGAACAAACATACTGACAATAATACTCCGAGGTGCTTGGTCTAATTTATAGATTTTGGGCTGCAACAAGACCAACGAAGTTCATATTAATTATACAATGAACAAGACTGGATTGTCTGGAACTTGGATTCCGACATAAGAAACTCGAGACAGCTCAACAGAACGATGGTAAACACCAGGAATCAACCTAACTGTTTACCACATGCCGAAGAATACAATTAACGCGGATCAGCATTATTGTGTGAAAAAAGAAGACGCTTGGATAAATACGATCAAATGAATTTTCGTGTAAAACAATGAGAAGACGCAATTCATGTGATGTTCTCCGGAGTAACATTTCGTACATTCTGATCACACATGGACATGTAACTAATTTTAGACGAATCAAAATTCCACAGAGCGGAAGTCATGGCTTAAGGGATTAAACAAACAGACACCAAAAGTGGAAATCACAATTGTGGGACTGCTGACTACCAGGGTAGCCGCAGTGTCAACACAAATTGTTTTTGAACACACAGAGGGGGACTATGACGTTTAATGGCCAAAGCCTCAGCAAACTGGAGTATGCGTTTCCGGTTGCTCCGAAAGATCACCGAGAACGCGTCAGAAACTTTGACTATGTGTCCTGTTTGTATTATGTGCTTTGCGACGGAAGATGCGGGGTGCCGTCCATTAGCATCTATACAGGCTCCCGGCGTTTCTAATTGCGTCTTCAACCATTTGGGTGCATGCTCCTTGATACGAACAGCTAGTTGTCGGTTTGTCCTCCCTATGTAGCTCATACTGCAGCTACATGAGTATTTGTATAGACAGTGAGATGTGACAGACGTTAACTGTTTGTTCGTAACCGGGGCGACTGGTAGAGTTCTAGTTCGTTGTATTACGCACAGTTTTGCAGCGTTATAAGTCCTGGATACAGCCGCTGTTAGACGCTCCCTCATTATTGTTGACCAGCTGTCCCCTAGAAACGGGAGATCTAAATACACCGTCCTCTTCGGTACCGTCGTCACTTCTACGGTTGGGATGACGCCTTTGCTGTACTTTTTAATAAACCCCAGAGGGTACCCGTTGACCTGCAGAGTGTCTGTCAGTAAGCCTAACTCTAGCTGTAGGTTGTCTTCCGTGCAAATCCTCCGTGCTCTATGGAAAAGCGTCCTGACTAGACTTCTCTTATGCTGCACCGGACAGAAGCTTTCGAAATGCATGTACTGTCAGTCCAGGTAGTTTTCCTGTAGACGGATTTCCCTACTGTGCCATCTTGTCTTCGAGTGACTAGAATGTCCAGGTATGGAAGGCAGTCATTCGCTTCGTTATCTCTTGTCAGTTTTAGGTTCGGGTGAGTCTGGTTCAACTTCGAGAATAACGCATTCGATTCACTGGAGCTGTCAAAGATGGCCAGAATATCATCTACGTAGCGTCTGTACAGCACTGGTTTTGACAGGCTTTCGCATAGTGTGGATTCTACTTTGGCCATGAAGAAATCCGCTAGAAGTGGACCCAACGGACTGCCCATTGCAACTCCATCCACTTGTCGGAAACTATGCGTTTGAAAGTTGAACCTTACATTATGTGTGCATAGGAGTAATAAAGATTTCAGTTTGACAATCGGGATGGGAAAAGGAGTACTGATACTTACAATGGTAGTCAGCAGTCCCACAATTGTGATTTCCACTTTTGGTGTCTGTTTGTTTAATCCCTTAAGCCATGACTTCCGCTCTGTGGAATTTTGATTCGTCTAAAATTAGTTACATGTCCATGTGTGATCAGAATGTACGAAATGTTACTCCGGAGAACATCACATGAATTGCGTCTTCTCATTGTTTTATTCAAGTTCATAAAGGGAACAAACTGTTTCGAATTTTCGTGTATTTGATGGTCTGCAACGACCGAACATTGGTCTGCAGACCGGAATACACGGTTATACTCTTAAGACCACTTATCGCGCGGACATTTGACAACATGCACATATTAAGGCTGGGTTACAGAACGGTAACTATGAAGAACGTGCATGAAGTAATGAAAAAAGTATCACCAAAACAGGTAAATAATAACAACATATTAGCATTGAAACTGAGCAGCCTACCTTTTAGAGGGTTAACGAAATCGCTTGAATTCCAGTCAAAAGCTGGAATCTGAATGCTTTCCACAGTGACCTGGTCCACGTGATTGCTCATCGTAAGCGTATCCGCCTTTGATGGCATAACAGCCGGTTCTGGAAACAGCGGCTTTGCTTCGGACGATTTAATTTCGCTCACACGTACCGGTTCAAGTAGTCGCAGCTGACTTGCGAAGATGGGCATCTGTCGGAAAGAAGCATGCACAGTTAGGCTATCGGGAGCCGCCAAACACAGACGACGTCTGTTCAATAGTGTGGCTGGTGTTCCGTAGACTGTAGTCCAGACACAGTCGGAAATGATTGTTATTACCAAAACACTAACCTTCCAAATACCGGTTGTCGTACACACACTGTACTAGTAACTGGAGACTTGAATGTCCAAACAGGCAGGCTAAGCGTTGACGGGTAATTTAGAAAGCCAACACTTGCCCGGATTACGCAAATAGCACATTTTATTACAGTCTGTCGTATGTGCATTAACACACAGGTTGATTATGGGTGAACAGGTTCTTACAAGGTATTAAGGAAGTGAGGATCAGATTAACTGATACTTCTATGAAGTATTGTAGACAATAGGTGACTCACTTCAACTTTTTAAGCTGGAAAACTTATACAGGCACTAACAACATGAAACTGGGACCGTTTGGATGGAATGGCTAACATGACAAGCCAACAAACAGAAAGTGCACTGTTGTCGGGATGGATTTGTAGGGGTAGATAGGGTCACTGATACTTAGGTTTATTCGAAGTGTACGGTGAAATACTAAACAACAAACCGGCCGTGATCAGCATTTGATGATCTTAGAGACGGTCGCTTTCATTTCCGTCGCAGTGAATGACACCTCCTCCATAGAAGATAATGAAGAGATCAACACGACCGTTCAGTGTCGGACGAGTTACCATTTTGGGCTCGATCAAATCATACTAACCAAAGGGACATAAGTCCAGACGGTAATGGTAGTAGCGAAAGTTTCAAAACGGGTTGGATACACAACGTTGTCCCAGTGACGATGTGTCCAGCAAGTGGACCAATTCATTTAACGTGCTAACCAGTTTCACGCTGTTGATGCTCGTGTTAGACAACTCGTTTATTAAGATGAATTAAGATGGCGCTCGTCTGTGTCGATATGTTTGAATGTTACTTCACGTGCTCCTCACATCAGTAATATGATTTTGGAACCTTTCAGCTTGTGGAAAACGCATTTTCCAGTGTGTTTGAGGGGCGACATATAGCTGGTGAAGTGGTCACATAAGTTCAAGGGTTTGTGTCCCATTGATGTCACACGACAACCTCTGCGTTAAACAAGTGGGTCACAATGTGTATTTAGTAACATCTGGACTGAATGATTAGTCGGAAAAAGATCGAAATAAACACTAAAAATTTCCTTAGACGATTAACTAGGTATTACTTTCTTATTATGTCCTTCAAAAGGAAATAGTGCGGTTGCGATTCTAATCAACCTGACACACCTTGCTAGCACGAAAACATTTGGAATAGGACTTGACCTTAATGAAAGGATATTAACCAAGCAGACATCTTGCAAAGGTGGAATGCAGAATGTTCGGACCCAAACAATTCCAAATAACGGCATCACTACGTGATAGTCACTCAGTTGTATCACTTGACAACTCACGAGCACCGATCGGCGTGATCAGAATAGTTAGCACGTACAGAAGAAAACATACTGTCAGCTCCTCTCCATTTCGGCAGCAATGAAACAGTCCAGGAGATCAACTGCTTGCAGTTGCTCAGCCATCTCGAGCCATGAACCGCATTACGACATAACCTTTCATCATCATCATCATCATCATCA
>QNGE01002530.1:7312-38813 GCA_008508345.1 Paragonimus westermani | reverse complement strand
GTTGTGAGTATTCATGGTTGTGTGTGGGCTGAGATACTGCCAGGACGCCCAGACCTAGACAGGAGAACGATTAGGGTTCTCAACCAAAGCCTTTGGCTCAAAAGCCTGTACCGCAAGGCAGCGGGGTGGGTGGCGGTGTACCAGAAATGGTACGTTTTTCAGGAAGAGATGCCAACCATCTTCCAACCCCCAACATGGAGGACCGGGAGACTGTGGTTTGTCAGACCTCTACCTGTTGGCCTGCCTGGCATGAGTAACTCTGTCCAGTTTAGCCCAACAGGTCATGGAGATGCGCAAGCCGTCACACCACGTCAAGAGCAAGCGTAAGCGAACATAATGAAAAGATTCCTTGAGATTTTGCGTCCATAGCTGATCGTAACAGAACCTGCCAAGCGGACAGCACAAGGACTTCCGATGGCAGGAATATAATCTACCACTGCAACTGCGGTGGATTCCCGCCTGACCAGTGACGACGGCCGTGAAGCCACCCGAAGCGTATAACCAGTATCGGGTAGACAATGCGGATGCTGTTGGTTCCACAGGTTGAATAATGTCCTGGATTCTAGTCACTGAAACACAACAGACATCGACATTTAACGAATCTAACGTCCATGTGAGAGCGGCCTACTGACCGACCTGTTTTAGAGTGCGAACATTGAAAGCTCATGTCAATTCGCGTTCTAGGTCTAAGCAAGAGACGAAGGTCTCAGGCTGAATGGTAAGAGATGGAACTTACCGACACAATGTTACTATGATCAGCTACATCTGTTATGGGACCTGCAGAGCAGTTACTAGAAATAGGGATCGATCGGTATCTGAGAGCCAAGTTTGATGGGACAGTGAGGGAGGGGTCGGCAGTATCATGTTTTCGCCCATCCATCCTGCAGCAGAAAGGACGATCGGGTTTATACTGCGAAACAACCAGTACAGTATAAAATTACTGGTGTTGTGATTATTCATATTTGTATGTGGGCTGAGATACTGTCAGGACGTCCAAACCTAGACAGAAGAACGATTAAGGTTCTGAACCAAAACCTTTGGCTCAGAAGCCTGTACTGCAAGGCAGCAGGGTAGGTAGCAGTATACTAGAGCTGATACATTTTGCGGAAAAAGGCGCCAAACTTCTTTCAATCCCCAACCTGGAAGACCAAGAGACTGGTTTGTCAGACCTCTACCTATTGACCTACCAGATATGAATAACTCTGTCGGTATGGTCATCACGCAGTCCAATTTAGTCCAAAAGGTCATGGTGACGAGCATGCTGTCATACCACATCTAGGTTCAATATCGTTGTGACGCGGTCTCACAAATATGACGACCGGGACGCATATTCCGGTCCAAACGAGGATATGCACTATTGATGAGCTATGGTGGGAGCGAAACTCAAGTCTTGTGCTCTTTTTAAGTTGGCTAGCCGGAGGGCTTGTCTGAAGGCGAAGACAATCACATGTAGGTGGTATTCAACTTGAAATAATCGAAACCTCCGGAATTTCATTGAAAAGGCACTAACTTTAACCGTTTCGTACTCTATACAGTATCACCACAATAGCTCTTTTGAACCTGTGATTCCATTTTTACTTTGATTTCGTGATAGGACCCTTAGCGAAGCATGTTGCTGAGGGACTCCACAAAAGGAGTTGAGGGATTTCGTAGTAATATCCGCCAATGAGAACCGTTCCTTACTTAACCTAAACGAAGCTACAAGATGTTATTCAATGAACTTGCCTATGTACAATACAAGTTAACAGTCGTCTGGTTCAATTCTCAAGATTGTTATGTGTACGTGTCAATGGCCTGGTGCTGTGTTGCTTTCGTAACAGCAACCACCGTGACACAAGTGATTTCACCCTGGTTTCCATATTGCAATCTGCTATAAACAGACACGAATTACCTTTGGTAATCCGTGTCGTTTGTGGCGTCCAAAAGACGTCCGGCTGTCGTTGGAGTGAACAGTGTGTGACGTCTCTGTGATTACTGCACTGTTCTGTGGCTCGAAAACGCAGCATGCCTGTGAAAAGATCAAAAATTTTACGGTGTTTGATTAAAGGTGTCTCTGTCAATCAGCCCAAGCTACGCGGGATGATTACGTGAGTAATGCGTTCGTTGGCCGCCGCGCATTTAAGAGCCCTCGGGATGAGCGACCGATTAGTGGAACAACCGTGCTGCACAGTCTACAATAATTGGACCAGTTATTCCGTGTGACAGCTGAACGTCTACGGCACTTGGCATCGTAAGCCAAGGCCATCAACAGTTGGGTAAAACCGTGTGGTGTTCCAGGGACAACGTCATATTGAAAAGCGAAGGCCCTGGGTGTTCCAGTGAGTAAAATGGGTGTCACCTGCTCGTTTGCGGTCTACACGATCACGCAAATCGCTGGTTAGAGGTGCTGTTTGGGACGACAGTGTACCGGAGTTACCGGCGTACTGCATTTATATCATGTCTAGTCTTTCCGTTACAGCTGTTTTATCCAGGTTTCCACCCTTGTTCAGGAAAAACTAAATTACTCTGTCGCGTTGCCGTAAGCAGTGGCCCAAACCGAATTGTTTGCTGGTCAGCTTTGTAGCAGTTGTAAATTGACGAATGAAAAAAAAACCACTTAGCGTTACGAAATGACATTCGATATCGATGTAGATCGTATATCGGATTCTTACTGGAAATGAAGACAAATTGCGGACACGGCTTCTTCCAGAATTTCACGCTTTGGGCTGGTTAGTTGGAAACACGCAAGTTTCGTGATCACTGAAACCCATCGTATGAGCGGATTTGTCGAATTTTGACTAGGAATCTTGCTCGATGAACAGTATACGCCAAAATTCGATGATAAAATCTAGTTTGCGAACTATCTTGAAGCAAATGTAAGAGCCAGTAGACTTCGTGGCTATGCGTTAAAAGGAAGTCTATTTGCTGTGAATATGCAGAAACTCAGATCCGATGACATTGAGTCCATAAGCCAACATTCTAACAAGTGTTCCCGAGACCTGTGATCAGCTTTGGACGACATCGGTCAGAGGTACTAAATCTCGCATAAGTAATCATCTCATCGTACCATCAGATCTCCATGGCTTCTTGCTAGCGTACTTTGGGCGTGATTGAAAATAAAACAGCCGGTAATCCATAAATTAGCATAGTAGTGTGGTGAAAGCGGCACCGGGTTTGGCCTCTGCTGACTTGTCCAAACTTGACAATGAGATCTAGAAGAAACCGAGTGTCTCTAATTAGAGACTGCAAAAATTAGGCACAAAAGTTAACCTACTAAGGCATCGAAACTCACAGCATGACTTGCATCAACATTCAGGGAATGCAAATAAGCCTTGTAGATCACGGAACTGCTCCAATGGTAGCGGAGATCGGGGATACGACTCAACGGAAGAAGCTTTTTCCAAGGACTGTAAAACGTTGAAAAGAGAGAAGCATGGACGACAACCTGCGACTCTTCAGTTATGTGTAAAGATCGAAAGCGTAGCACACGGAATAAGGCGGATGTAACATACATGGATCAGACTAAGAATAATTTGAGTACAGTGAATAAGTCCAGTTTAGTCGTGATAAAAAACGCGTAGCAAACAAGCTTGTTTTCAGTGCTTCATCATCAGACTAAATACAGCACATTTATACGGGTTCGTTGGGGGTGGCACGTCAATGGGGTGAGAGATGGTGGTCATTAATGTTCAGTTAGTCAAACTCGTGAAATCTAGTTATGTGGTGCCAGTAAACTGGGTTGTAAACGTTTTCGTTTCGTTTGTTCCTGTGGAACAAGCTACATAGGCTACACAACGAGGCGACTATCTGAACGCATGCGGGAGCATTATCTGGCATGGCTAACTCGAGGATCGATAAAGGTTTGCTCATCAGCAGTCGCTGCTCACTTGGTGGAATCGAATCATCTGATCAACCCGGCCGATTCGTTCAAGCCTATCTGTCGAGTCGGTGGAGCGCGATCAAAGTGGGTCAAAGGTCGTTTACTAGCCATCGTAATCCACTTACACTCACTCCCGTTATGCTCACAAAAACGTCTGATAAAAACACTGAAACTTCTGTGGCCCGGTATCGATAGCCCGGATGGCTCTTACGTGGGAGTACCTATTTTTCGAAAACGTTTGCAACCCAATTTACCGGCGCCACATAACTAGATTTTCAAGTTGACCATCACTCACATTTGATTGTAGTCTTCGCATTCAAATAGACTTTGTAGCCAGCCTCTTTCGAAAAGAAGCACTAGACTCGAGTTTCGCTCTCATTAGAGCTCATCAGTAGTGCAGGTTTAATGAGTTCAGTGATCTCGACCTGTCTCGGAAGTCCTAAAAGCGGGGTTATCGATTGGAGTTAACAGGCAGTAACTGTGTCTCCTCTCGAGACGATCGGGCAACCTGATCATTGTTCAAAAGCGAGAGTGGTTGAGCGTTCAGATTTGATAATTCGGTCGTGCTTGATGTGAGGTCAATGGCACAGTGGTTAACACGGTTGCCTCATGATTGGAATGGCCGGAGTTCAAATCCCGGCCGTGGCAAGGGTATGCACTACTGATGGGCTCTAATGAGATCGAAACTCGAGTCTAGTGCTTCTTTTCGAATGAGGCTGGCTGGAAAGTCTATCTGAATGCGAAGGCTACAATCAAATGTGAATGATGGTCAACTTGAAAATAAACCAAATCCCCGACTACTCATCAAGAACTAGATTTCACCAGTTTGACTAACTGAACATTAATGATAAAAATCCCTCACCCCATTGACGTGCTACCCCCAGCGAACCCATATAAATAGCTTGAGGATGAAGCACTGAAAACAAGCTTGTTTGCTACGCGTTTTTTTCTCATGAGAATAATTTCGCAAACGAAACAGGCGTGATAAAAACTACTAACACAGAACCAAGCAATTTTGTAGCATGGCAGAAATCAGGTGTGTGTTATGATGGCTGTTCGCTTTACGTGGATTGAATTCAAAGGTAAAAGGGTTTTACGCCAGTTCAAACACTCGAAATGGCTAAAGCAATGAGTACAATAAACTGTGAACTCACACCAACTTATCCCAGCAGCATAGATATGATTCATGCGGTGATAAAGCAACTGATCACATGCAGTCGATTTGAAAACCAACACCTCAGGACACACTCCCTGTAAAATGTTTCCGAAATACAGCGATTTTATGGAAGAACTGCTAGGTGTTGCCACCTTCCTTATTTTGGTATTGATATGTTCGCCGAGCTTGGCATTTAGGTTGCAAACGTTTCATCACCAAGCGAGGTGACATCAACAGTGCGTGAGTGTTTCAGCCTATAGTTTTGAATGTGGCGCTGGAACACTCACGCACTGATGATGTCACCTCGCTTGGTGATGAAACGTTTGCAACCTGATTGCCAAGCTCGGCGAACATATCAATACTAAAACCATCAACTCGAGCTACGAACAACACCACCACTGTTCCCAACCATCAGAAACCTTCCTTATTCCTGCACTCATCTCCGGAAAGTGACAACCTTCTGGAAACCAGTAATAAAGTGGGAATTAAGCCCATTTGTAAGGATGGGATGAAAATATGTTGGGAACACTGAGGACGGCTACGTGATTTTATCAGCACCGATTAATCAAATGCCGAATCGCTCCAGACAGCAGTCTCCTACAGACTAAGCAAAACTCTGTAGATAACTCGGAAAGCTTTGGTGATGTCCGCGGAATTGTCGGTAAAATGTACCACAGTTGAGCTCGTAAGTGGATTTCTATTTCTTCCTCCCATCGTACCTCCCTGGGACTGTTGGGTCCCTTCGACCAGCGTCCGGTCATGCAATCACACTCTATGTTTCAACGACGATGAAGTCGCATCCAAGTTCATCAGTAAAAGTGGTTCTTATGAGCACACTGTACTCCTACCCTTAGTTTGACATCCACAGGAATTAATCGTGCCGCCGACAGGCTCATACCATAGTTATCGTACTTAATCTGGGCGACCGAGAAACCACCCATGGAAATGTTGACATCCATTCGTTTACCTCAGGGGAATCAGTCTATACGTTTCACTTACGAGACGTGTAACTGATCAGACGTTTCGGCGGCCAGTACACAGGAAACCAACGAGGAGGAAACAATGGGCGAATTCAAACAGTTTAGTGGTAGGCAAACAGAAATGAAATCCAGGTTAAAGACTGCTCAATTAACCTCTACCACAATGACAACAAAATCAGAAGAAAACAGCTCAGATGATTCAATTGAACATGAAATCCACATCAGAGTAACCATGAATCCGACCAGAATACAGTGCAGAAAAGGCAGCCGCTCCTCTAAACGACAATTCGGATTATCGTCGAAGAAGAAATGCTGCTGCAAAACATACTGCAACAACAGCAGTAATAATGAAGACCAGCGGAATAATAACATAACGGAGAAAACAACAAAGATAGAAACAAACAGGATGAAAGAGAACCGATATCAATGTAGCGGCGCCAATTACCAAGACACCGCCATTTCAGACAGCGAACTCACTGACCACAAGAACCCCAGTCAGGCAGGCGGAAACTACACACTTCGCTCAGTGGAATAGTCACGACCTTCACATCTTGTGACCGCGCTGTCACTCGTTCACCACACAGTTTTACCCAACTGTTGGTGGCCTCACCACACAATGCCCAGTACGGTAAACGCTTAGCTGGAACGCGGAGTACGAGTACGTGACCTAACCATTGCAGGTTGTGCTTCGTGATTAGTTGGACAGTTGATCGCGCATCCCTAGCGAACGGCCGCATTGCTCACAAGATCAGCGCACTCAACTTGAGCTAATTCACGCACACAACGGTGAGCAAACACAAACAAGCCTGTTGAAATACTCGTCGCGAACAAGACACACTTCTGAATCATACAGAAAAACAGATAACACACACAAGCAATATACACCCTTCTTTTCAGTGATAACCGAACGTCCTTTCGATGTCACAGATGACGCAGACTGACAAAGGCCACTCGTGCTTTCCCATCATCCTCACCGACATCTCATCAACAATACTACAGGCTAACGAGACAGTTCTACCCAAGTATGCGAAAGTGTCCACAATCTCAAGTGGATTGCTTGCAACAAATAACAAATGAGTGGAAATGCTCCAGTCTTAAATAACCACCTCGAAGGTGCGAAACGCATTACATACAAACCTGCCCGGTCACTTACTCTGTGCAGCACGGTTCCCACGTGTTCAGCAGAAGGGCTGAGTGAGACAATATTATCCGCACAGTTCATAACGATGAACTAACATCAACAAGACGCTCAACGCCGAACTCACTGGATTCCCCAAGCACACCCTCCAAAATATCGTCAACAACAAAAATGAACAGCAAGGGCCAGATCGTACACTCATGATGAACATCACTTGAACTGATAAACGCCCCCCAAATAGTTGTCCACAAACCCTTACTCTGCTTCCACAGTGGACGTACACTGGTCACACTTGGCTCACCTATTTACCCCTTACTCCCTTGCGAAGATCGCAATTCCAGAGAACGTCACAAGCAACCGAAGCAAAAATAGCCCTCAGGTCTAAAAAGACCACGATCGCCAACTGCCTATTGCATCACCGATTCTCCAACATTCATCGCAAGGTACAAATGTGATCAATGCACCCTCGACCGGACCGCAATCCTGCCTGTTCTTCACGTATCCGAATTTCTCTAGGCTTCTTGAACAGACGTAAACTAAGGCCAGTGGGTAGCTTGGAAGCAACAGACACCAGATCCATACCTCTGTAGATGTCACATAGACTTCGGATCAACTTTCTGAAAACAGGAATAACTGCTGGTAAACACCAATCGTAAGATATCTCTTCAGTTTCCAAAACTCCACATCGTCCTGTTGAGGCCAGCTGAACTGCTCCTCGAAATAATCACCCCCACAAGTCAGATCGACACGATTGGCTGGCGATGAGCGAACTGTCTTTTTCGCATATCGTTTCACTTTCCCCGACTAGACGATCAGTACAATCACAGATCAGGGAAAACAACTCCCTGCTATTTCCAGATTAAAAGGCACGCTCCAGCTCTCTCGATCTTTCGACCAAGTGGTGCTCACCACCTGTGCGCAGACTTTTGATCAGCTTGCGTTTAAGGTCTCGATGGTGCTCATCACATTCAGAATTAAGTGGCATCCACTGACGCTTGTTCACGAGTTTCATCGACATGACAGTAACCTAGTTTTGCCACAGTTGCCCAGCTTCTTCGGACTAATATCTCCTCACACCAATCTTTCACATACAATCTCACACGAACCAGAAACAATCAGAAACCTACTAATACGAACCGGTTACTCCAAACAATTCATCACAAAAACTGACGACCGAAAGCAGCGTGAGGGTACGTCCGGATAGGAGAAAAAACAATTAAGCATGCAAATTCCAACCAAAACATGTTGCAGGATAACAACTGAAACTACGATGCGCCACTCTTTCTGAGGCACGCATAGCACAAACCTTACGAAACCATGTTACCAAATTACCGATTTCAAAAGTGATTCTGAAAACAAACAGCCTACGAACAGTTAACGTTCCTGTGTTCATCACAAGGATGCCTTAAAACAGTACATGCTTTTGTCACGAATAGACGCTTGCCAAGAGACGTTGAGAACGAAGAGAAACGGGCTGTTAAAAACAAATCCCACGAGCTATGGCTACACACTAGGACGTTATACGAGCTGTCACGTAGGTGACAGCAGGGCGGGCCCAACCACTAATGAAGTACTGTATCCTGGTCATCTATTCCATATCATCAGGCACATAATTTAAAAAATGCAACGAGCTAACGAATTACAGACAAACGAAACGTACCATGACGGTTCACTTATCAACCACTAGCAGGCAAATAACCCGATCAAACGACATTTGCGCACACACAAGATAGGCTGACATTAGCCAACTCGGCCACGGTGGATACGAACAAAGATGGTTTAGCGTCACGTAGTGCAATAAATATACTACTTATGTCAGCTCATAAGGATTTTTCATTGAATATGCCAAGTGATCGACAAAGTCGGGTTCCTCACCTAGTTACGTTTGCCCACTCTGCAGTGTTTGTTCATTCTCCAAGCATTCTGGGAAGTACTCAATCAAGGGGTTGGAGTAATCCTCGATTGGTTCTGCCTGTGACAAGACCGCCCCAACTAGAAGTGAACGATTACCCATATCATGTGCAGCATCGGGTGGACGCAAGTAATTAAGATGGCAAGTGTGGTTCAACGGCCGAATACGCACCGCTCAGAGTGCAATGGTATGCAGTAGTGCCTAGGTGGCCTATTCGAACAGGTTGAGAGAAAACCCTTTCACAGGGACCACGTACACTAAGTCATCATCCTCATCATTCGCAGATTTGAACCGTACCGTTGGGTGTTATGGATCGGGCCGCCGATGGTCTTCACACTAAGTGACTATTTGCTAGAAAAATTTTCTGAATGACATTTTCTTCCTTCTTCGTGAAGAGGCCACAACAGAAACGATTATGACCATATCGGCTAAGCCACGCCTGTAACTAACCACCGTAAAGTTACATTGTCTTACAGTACATTGTGTGCCTAAAGGTTCTATCATGATCATCCTGTTATAGGAATGTCTTAAAATGATGCACTGTCGTTCTGATCCACTCTCACGCTGACTGAAACACTGGCATCAGGTCACTTAAGCAATCATCACAACATGGAGAAAGTAAGAGCGAAGTAGACGGTAATTCTTCCGAATATTAACCCCCTGCAATAACGAGCGTCAACAAAAAGATCCTGATGTGCTTTGTCTTCACACGGATAAGGTTTTGAACTAAACACGTAATTGACGGTTGCACTCATTCAATTGACTTCATTTGCAGAAAATGGAAGAAAACACGATTGAAAAGCGAATACCAGCTCCTAGGAAGACACAATCAAGTCGATCTCTCCCAATAAAAATTTAAACCAACTGGGCCGTAGAAAGTTGCAAATAATTGACTTGCCCATACCATCTGCGTGACAACATGCAAAAAATGGTGGAAATTCGAGATTAGATATATCTGGCCTAAGTCAATAAGGACAAAATACATGGGGATTTCATTGATGAGGCCAGATGTCAGAAGCAATTTAAGTTAAAGTACGGTTTACAGGATCGGTGATGAAATGGGTAACAAGAGCTTAGATACAGGTTCCAATCCTCCGCATCCCGATTAGTCCGAACACTAACGGCTGCCGACCGTTGGACAGCATACGTTGTATGCTCGGTCGGTGTTCACTGTATAGTATCCCAACCTCGAGATAATCTGGTAAAAATCGGTAGCACGGGGTGTGTCGTTTGACAGCAGACTCGATCTCGATTTGACAGTCCCTCTGTGCCGATCACGTTAGCTGCCGAAATGGTGGGAGTATGCAAGATGTTTTGAGTGTTGGACCAGGCAGCAGCAGTCGAGTAACTAGGGGGGTCGCACCGTTTTGCATTATAACAGCGGAAAGAAAAGACTATATGGAGAAGGAAGGGAGGTGGGGAGAAAAAGATGAGAGGAGGGAAGTGACAAAAATGATGGAACAGACTCGGACGGCGAAAGTATATATCCACATAGGAGGCTTCCGCGTAGTATGGACATCTGGTACTGTAGAGACTTACTGCATCAGCGACTGTGAAAAGGTTTCTGCTGCGGAGATCTTGAGAAAATAAGACTTTGTACGTTAGTGTAAAGTCACCCACAAAAGCCTGCAGACCGCCTTCATAAGACAAAGAGGATAGACCACTAACTCTTCTGGTGGCCTCTATAAAATCCTCTATAAAAATGACGCCTATTTTTCAGGATGGTGCGCATGTCTGGACTTTAAACTTTAGCATTACCCGTGTGCCACAGATGTGTCAGAAGGTCATCATTATCATTATGATCATCATCATCATCACCATAGACACCAATACATCAGTGGCCACACTGATGCCCTTCCTTTCCTATTCAACTTTGAGGCATACAAAATTCAAGAGTGCGTTTTGACAGCCTGTGAATATCATGATTTAGATTCCCGCAAGTACTGATCTCCAAGAACCAGTGTACAGACGACAGTTTTCCAATCTACGGTTGTCACAAGGAATCCGGAGAAAGCTCAACAGGTAACAGTGAGACAAACCACATTTTCCTCGTTAACTAGGCTAGGGGTCAAGTAAGGCCGATTCCCTTTGTCAGAAAGGTGACGCCCAATCCCGCCCACAATCACACACACTCGCTTGCGCTGCACGTTCTTCCTCCATGAGGAACAAACATCTTACGTTTAAAAGCCTTCAGACTGAGATAGTTAGACCACGGTAAGAAATCCAAACCCACCATTTATCACATCGCGTATATTTTGCCGAACCGCTAACTCAATCACGCACGAGGTGCTCAAAAGACAGTCTGAGGTAGTCGGCGCCTCCTGTGCTGAGTCCATTTGACACACAAGACTAACAGCTGAAAACACAAGGATACATGACGGTAGTGTGAACCCTGTGGTGTGTGGATGATTTGTCTGTGAAGTAACGACAGGTGGTGAAACGTGACGACAGTGGAAGCAGAAAGGTGGTTGCCTTTCTCATGTCTTACTTTCACTTGCATCCCGATTATCTACCTGCAAAGTGATCGTACGCTTGAGGGTTCCATTCAGTAAGCCACATCCTTCCCCATTCTATTCTCATTACGATGGCATAGACGTTCAGCAAACAGTCAACCAATAGTATTGTTGCCACCAATGAACAACTCACCAAACTTTGGAAAATATACGCTGAGATTCCTATGAAGTGATCACGGATCATCTAGACTCTGATGATAGAAGACACTAGTCTGACATTTGTTGAGAAATGGACTTGGCGGTACCTTTCACAAATGCGTGGATAACCGGTTCACACCCAAACAACTGTCACAGTTTCAAATAAATTTAACTTTCTTGTGGTACAGTATTGGCAGTCTTCCATAAAACTTCCCGGCATCACTGTTGCGGTAGGCGACGGCTCAAACTGGTGAACCACGTGATCGGCTATAGAGTTAATATGCACCTATAGTCATCGAGATTGAACGTGCCCATGGAAATCAGGATGTATGAATCGCTTGTAGTACTAGAACGCCCTGTGTTTCTATTCTCAAGTGACACTGCACTCAACGTGAAATGAAGACCTTGAACATGATGTGTTAAAAAATCGAGGATGCAAAGTAGCTTAGCGGAAACCAGCTGGGTTTATTGCGCTGGTTAGAGAATCTGACGGATATGGTTCGCCATTGTGTATAGCGGCTATCTTCCATTTTTTAGGTAATTTCCATCATAGTTTTCTTTCTGAGTTGTCGGTTCATGTCTTACATCCTTCCCCGCCCTCAAGTAACAGACATGACAACCCGAATCGAAAAACAATTGTGTGCGTTTCATAGCTGCCATTAAGTGGGCCGCTATGCAATACACCTTTCAGCAAACGCGTTCGGGATTGTAAGAGGGCTATAAAAGAGAATTTGGTAAATAACTGCTGGCGACAAGTCCAGGTTCATCTGCGATGTCACCACACAAACTGTAATAAAGACGAGGCAAATGATCTAAATCGAAGATGTTTACGAAAACGGACGGTTTCCGAAAGGTTTCATCAAATGTACGAGTTACGTTCAAACACTGACAGAATACTGATGGTCACGTAAAAGAATCTACTGTAAAACGATACAAGAAACATCCACCAGTTCTGACGTCCTGAACAACCCACAGCCTATTCGTGGCCAATATCCTATTTTTGAGTCAGTTGTGTTGTTTGTCTTAAACTCAGTGGTATCCGCCAATCAGTTCAGACGTCAAAAGCACTTCCAAGAAATATACCGTAACTCAATCCACCTCAGGATCATAGACTGCGTAAGTCTACTAATTCTAGCGAGTCTGACAAAAACTGCAAAAACATTGACAACTGAAAGAGCAAATACAAACTTCAGCATTTGCCGTTCCTATGTTAGGGTGTGTAGTTGGGAATTACTGGGTAGACATACCTGAGGAGTGTTAACAACCGAAAATTCCGATCATAAGACAAACTACTCACTAACCTTATGAGAACGACAGAGTAGCGAACAAGACTTGTTCTCTGTGTTTGATCATCAGGCTAATTACAACACAATAAATATTAAAACAGTGACTAGGGTGAGTCAGGAAAACGGTCAATATAGGTTAAGGACGACGTGCTTGTTATCAGTTACGCAATCACTGTTCAAAATCGTGGGCTTGATTGATTGTGGGCCAGGGGAGGTTAAGTGTTAGCACGAATTTCTTTTGAACACAGAGGTCAGGGTTGCGAAATTATGCCACACATAAATAGTAACTAAAGGCAAGATAGGTCAAATGACAACGACCGAGACCGAGCGTTTCCAGCTTACCAGCCATGTATTCCAACGTGATCAGGTGAGCCATTTCGCTGGCTATTCATAGAAGGTTCAGCAATGGACTGAGCAGCAGAGATATCAGACATCCAATAGTCGACTTGATCACAGGCTGCCTGTCCAAAAGCCCGCCCCAGTGCAGGCTCCAGATGCGAAAGTAGGCGTTCCTGAAAGGAAAATAAATTTAGCCATAATAACTAATGCAAGTATCATAAGGCAGATTCCAAAATCAACATCCGTAGGTCAATATAACCATGACCGTCGGCAGCAACAGATCAATAGTTGAACTTTACGCCCAACTGCCACGAAGCAATGAAAACAAACGCCAGTACAGAGAAAAGGAAGGAATTAGGCCTGATACATACAGCCATACCAATAAATTTAAGCAATCAACATTAAGGTGGTTATTCGTCGCAAGTAAATACTCCACCTGTGAATGGGTTAGGCTCAACAGGACTGTTTTCTGCTGGCTTACAACGACACGCTTTACTGATTTTCCTAACTCCACATAGAACCGACAAGGTACATTCAGATCATTAAACCAGATTAGCTACTGTATCTCCCAGTCTCCAATCAGATTCCATTCCGGAAGAAGATGGTGACGTATGCAACCTAACTTAATTAGTACTTGAGGCAAAGTCAACTGTAATCCACCATGAATCTAACTCCAATCGGCTGCGGCAAATGGGCAGCGGTTGGTGAGACCGATGATCACTTGACATTTTTGGTAGCAGATCTACCGCATAAATACAATGAATCCTACAAACTGTTGGAATAGACTCATTTGACTTTCACTGCCAAACGTCACTATATTAAATTGATCGTTATTTATGAGGTTAGCAGTAAAAATGAATCCTACATTACGCTCTTAATACAAATCTTCAAGTGAGGTACAGGTGGCCAGCTCCGATCCCACGTTATAAATAACTGAGCCAAAACAAACGGCCTAGTTCTCACCTCATTTAGATTATACTTTACCTAAACACTCTCAAATCTTACTGTCGGACGCAAATCAAACTTTTCCCATTTGCTGCCGGCGAAGGATTTCACAGCCTAAAGGACAAGTCATGAACACCGAAGTGATATTGTGACAAAAAGTCGTTCAATGAATCACAATCTCCAATGTCTAACTCGCATGTTCCCGGGCCACACGTGCGCAGGCGTTTACAAACCGTAATTCCATTGCACAATGCGGCGGCGGTTTCCACTCACACATCGTGTGCACTTCTATCTGACTTGTGTGTGTAGCTGACGCTTTCTGTCGTGGGTTTTTCGCTTGTTATTTCTCATCTGTTGGTCTGATTTCGTTCGATGATCGCTTCCCCGGTCGCCCGTGTTGTCCGCAATTCACACATTGTGGACTCTGACCGTATTTAACCAGTGTATGGAGACGTTCTATTGAGTATTGGGATAATTGCGTTTCCGATGTGATCACCCATCAGAATAGGTTTTCCCGACGTACACAAAACCCTACTCGAATTTCGGACATCAGTACAGCTTACCTCCAACGCTGAGGCACCTATGCAGATAGATCAGCATGTAGCTCTTGCATCAATTTTTGGGACGGTCGCCACCAATATATGCTGCCTTGCTGACACAAAGCGTCAGGATTCTAGCGAAGTGTCACGAGTTTAATCTCAGTCGACTGCTCTAGTATGCACACTTATCTGGAAATCTTGTGGACCACACCACTGGCTAGGCCGGTGTTAGAACTGCCCTAACCCCATACACACAGAAGGCGCTGCTTGACCGGGTACCCGTCGACAGCGCTATCACGCGTAAAAAGAGATGGACACCCCACAAACGTTTTCTGACTTACCGTGACACATGGTCACAAAGAAAGCAACTTAGATGCAGTCTGAAAGGAGCATCACCATCAGCTCACTAATAATCTGCGCTTACACCTTAGTTGTTTGTTTGCAAGATATGCGCAAACTGATACTAAATATCTGATTTTACACGAAGCAATAGTTACAACCGAAGATCTATTCCTATCCTCCCATGTAACTGCTACTTAAACATTGACTTTTCTATTTATGACTGCAGGTAAGTATGGATGTGAGTCATCGATGTACTGCTGTCCATGATAATGAACAGACAGAGTAGATCTGGATGCAGGTTTAAATGCTCAGGGAAACAAGTAACGTGCTGACGGACACGACGTCATGAAGGACACACTCAGGTCTAATCCAACAGACAAAGACAAGCGTTTCGTGCAGCAATGAGCAAAAAACAGACCGTCTCAGGCGAATTGGAATTTTCGGCACCAAGAAGCCACGGCTTTACCTGAAGACCCCGATTGCAGGGTAAATCGTCTAACTAGATTCCAATCCTGCACTGATGTGTCAAACTCGGTGGCAGACCACTTCGTCGGCAAACAAACTGACCAATCTAAAGTAGCAAACATACAAGCACTCTACACCCACCACAGCGCACGCCTACAGACTAAGACTCTACTTACCAGATGACGGTGAAGCACACTGGGTACATATACATGTAATAAATAAGAGAAATACTGTCTCGCGTGATCCTACAGTTCACACATTTTCCCACCACGAGATTTCCACACAATCAACGAAGCGTTTGGGCCCACGCCGAAATATTTCATATGGTAGCGAATATAACTCAGTTCGTAAAGCTACTCGTTTGGAATTGCGGAAGCGATTTAGAGGGAACCTCCGGGCCTGGTGGACACATACGTGAGTTGGAACAGCTCAGGGCTAGCGGGAACCCTCGAAAGCTTTTCAAAGTTGTCCAAACAACGGATAGCTGGAAGCTAGGTATGAGTTAGGTAGTCCTGGGGCCAATGGTGAACCTATTCACAATTCGCAACGACGTTTGGAACGCTGGGCTGAGCATTTGCACAGCAGTTCGACAGGCCACCAGCGCCACTGACTAGATCTTCGGGTTCTATCTCTGCTCGTTTATCTGTTGACGTTTCTCCGCCTCCAGAAAAACAACTCCTACTGGAGAACAAGTTCCCCAAACCACATGAAGTACTCGGTTCAGAAGAACCTTCTCTTGCCATTATTATAAATGGGGTCCCAGATTTAGTCGAAGAGCTGACGGTTTTGTTCTGGAAACTCTGGATTAGTGAAGTCACTCCAAATAGCTGACAGTAAATTGATTAGAACAGTCCTCATCGAGAGAACGAGTCAGTGGGTGATTACACTCTTGAAAGTGCCCATCAGACCGATGACAAAGAAACCCCTGGAGACATGTCTGCACATACGTCAGATTTCGGCGCAGAAAGTCACCTGGTACGTAGGAGTTTGTGTTTTGCTTCAAAAGTGTGTTTACTGCAAGGTATCTACTGCCATCCAACATATACAGCTTATTTAAATTGCATGAAAATACCCGGTTTAGACGTTAGAAGAAAGCGTAACGAACAAGCTTGTTCTCGGCGATTCGTCATCAGGCTAAATATAACACATCTACATGGGTTAATCATATGAGAAAAAGTATGGTAATGTGTCGAACGGTTCGTTACCAGTTTCAGAAGGATCAGGTCACCTGTGCAAATTATTGATGGCTGTTAAGAGAGCGATTATGGTTACGTAATCTCTTCGGTCTGGATGTGGACATCAGGCCACGGAAGATTCCATGTTTTGACGAGACGTATTTGAATACATAATGGGGGGAGTAAGCGGACGGCTAGGGCTTCTGCGATTGTCAACAAACGCTCTGACCTGCTTTGATTATAGACCAAGAGCGCGATAGGTAGGACGGAATGAGTCATTGAGATCGATTGAGTGGTTGGGACTCCATAGGGCGCGCAACAATAGAAGACGAGCATGATTTTGCCAAGCCCCGAGTTAACCACATCGGATGATGCTTCCGAATGTGTCCGGATAATCGCCGTGTCGTGCTACCTACGCAACTCGTTCCACAGGAACAAACGAAATGGTATACACAGTAAGAGGCAGCATGACCAGGCAATGCATTTTTCAACGGAGGGCGCAAAACCGGTATGGAATTAAATCAAACGCGTAGTTTTGCTCCAAAAGAAGGCTACGCTAAGTTTGTTGCTTATATTTTCGGAGGTACTATCGCCCTCCAAAGGCAATGAAACATGAACAGACTTTTTCTCTACACTGTGCGGAGTGTCAAATTTTGCGCCACTTAATATATGCCTGTGAACAAACTGTTCGGGATAGCCGTTTTCAACAAGTACTTTAAATATGATTTACCTCTCCTCCTCGAGAGTGTCACTCGAGCATATTTTCGTCCTTTCGTCGACCAAATATCGGATAAGGTTAATTTTGTCTTATTGGTACAGAACTTTAGAAGTTCGTATATTGTCCGGACTACGTTAACTTACGATGTACTTTGTATCGTCCCATCTGAAGGGCGGGACAGAAAGACGTCGAGAAACGAGGTACCTTCGGGTAGCTCAGGCTCCATGATAAAACAGATATTTCTGTGGGCTGAGCTGAACCGTTCCAGTAGTTCCCTTGGGCTAACTGATTCATCCGTTACGCAAATAATATAATCCACATATCGCTTGTAAAGAGTGAGCAAGTTAATCTGGGTTGCTAGCGCACTACTCTCAAGCTTTGCCATAGAAATATCAGCGAGTAGTGTTCCTAATGGTGACCCCAATGAAACCCCATCCTTTTGTCGATATAGTATACCGGAAAAGTAAAACTGAACACTATGGGTGCAACGGTATAACAACCGTCTTAATTCTTCTATCGGCAATCCCACATTTATGGAGTTGCTCTCAAGATAATCGCCTAGAAACTCGATTGTTTCCTTGAGTGGGATATTAGTGAATAGAGAGGTTACATCGAGTGAGAATATTCTTTTTCCTGACACGTTTATTTTCTCTAAGATTTCAACAAATTTGAAAGAATCGCTTAAACTGTGCACTGCCAACTGTTTCCCTACAGGCTCTAGCATACCAGCTAACAATTTCCCAGCTGCACGGTATGGGGAGTTAGTTATATCCAAGATCGGTCGCAAGGGTATTCCACTTTTGTGAACCTTAGGCAAACCGTAAATTCTAGATGTAACAGTGCCTACTGGTCTGATTCTTGCAAACGTACCTGAATCGATAAGTCTCATCTATTTCAAGCACCGCAACGATTTTGTTAAAGCCTTCTTTACAGCTATCGTTTCATCCTTCTCGCTGTCTATTCTTACAAATATGGTTGTATCTTACGGTAACGAGTTCGTTGTAATTAGGTAGTCAGCCTTATATGCGACTTAACAATAACGAGTAAGTCACCCAGTATCAGTTAGCCGACAGAGACCTAGCAGGAAAACGACACTGCTTGCGTTCATAACGCATCTTACATACAGTACACAACGACTAAATATATGCTCATCCGCAGTGAGCAGAGCAATCTACCATCTTTGCTACACGGTCGTCATCAATGAATACGACACATTCAACTCACATCAGCTGAACTAAGAAGTTTGTACGGGTAGGAGTAACACGAGCGTCAAAACATGATACACAGGTTGTATTTCCAATTTTCCAAGCCATTATTACAGCAGATCAGCACAGACTTCAACCACATGCCCGCGCGTTCATGCGGCGTCAAAGGCACAGACTTTCTTACACACCACAAGGTTTAACACAGCAATTTGTCACAGTCTGTAGGCTAAAAACAGTGTTTATTCCGCGTTCGATTAACGGTATTTTCACTTTGAAACACTGAGTTCCCTTTAACCAGTCCATCAGAGCAGAAAGAAGACATATATTGCGATATGTTAACATTTCATTTGGAATACGAAACAAATTTAAAAGGAATTTCAAATCACGCCGTTAGTTCGGGTTAACTCGTGAAAATTACCCTAGTTCGTGTTCATCAGGATTGATTATGTAGAACTCACAATTTCGACTCAAAAAATTGGGTGGTGAAATACGAGTGTAAAGATTTAGGGATAGGCCGTTCGATACTATGATACTATGAGCAACCCCATAATGTAGGTTTACGTTAATTTAGTCCGCAGCCATCTGATAAACCGAAGGGACTGAACTGGTTTCACCTAAGCGCATTGTTCATGGTTCGGAATAAACGAGCTCACTGCAGACACTACCAGTATGGCTCAGTCGGGTATTCCAGATATCGATAATCGCAATAACTGGGGGTGGAACCTGCAACCATCTGGTTGGTAGTCGGTATTGGTTCCATGTGACCATAGCCGATATGTTCGACATAAGCACACAGAGTGATCTGTAATTCACAGTTGTCTACCTATATTGCGAGTACATACGTGCCCGCGGATTTTTATGAATATAAGGATAATCCCCTATTCAATCCTAATGATTATCACAGCAAGGTGGAACAATCAGAAGCGATGCTCTGAAGCGTGTGACTGTCAAAAAACTTGGCGTATCAAGATTAATCAACATCTGGCTGTTGTATGACAAGTAAAAAAGTTAGTCCGCCGTTCAATTAATCAATAAACAAATCGGTATCTTTGAGCTCACCAAGAAGCCTGGAGGCTGGATCACTTCGTCTGATGTAGCCCCATCATCGTGTAGCAGAACATCTCCGGAGAGCACACAGGAGCCTGTGAAATCACCAAAATCATCATCATCCTCACTATCATGGTCAACAGGCAGATCAAACTCCTCGGCCCGATCAGAAAGTGTAGGAAGTTCGGAGGAGCAGAAACAGTTTGAATTAGCAGCATTTGATTCCATATTTGGAGAAGCATCTGCGAATGAAGCAAAGTTCTCACAAACCGAATTTTCGGAAGTGAATATTGGCCAACAGGCAGAGTCGGTGCTGGGACACTCACAAGTGGTAAAATGAGCGAAGTCCTCCATTTCCGAAGAATGACCAGTTCTTACAGATTGCCGCATCGAGAATAATACACCATCACATGAAGCGTGTAAAGCCTTACTGTTGAGGGTTAAATCAGGTGGCAGTGAAGCACTGTGATCGGACCGTTGTGCACTACCAGAGGAACAAGATACAGGACTAGTGGAATTTTCAGCAGATGGTGCCGGTTGGGCATGGGCACACGTTTGAGTAGACTTAAATGAGTTGTCTACCTCGTAATCGTCCAACTTTACGCATGCCGCATGGTCCTTTGTCTGAAAGCTCTGCTGGTCGGCAGATTCTCCGTTACCTACGCAAAGATTGCTAGCACCTGCCGACATGGCAACTTTATCAAGATGCAGTGATAAGTCACGAAATTCGGGACCATCTGGCACATCAGCTGGTAGTTCGATTGACATAAAATCTGACAGACTACTGGAATCAGATCTCCTATCAGAGCTGACAGTGTCCGACTCACGGTTGCTAAGGGCAACCACGTTGATTTCCTCGCTCTTTAACGGAGTGCAATCAGATTTCAGCGAAGGTTCAGGCGGCCAATCCTCATCTCTCAAATCCTGTGGAATATGCAAGTGGCCCATTGGTGACTCCATAAAGTAAAATGCCCCGTAGGACGTCGTCTCGTCAATTGATAACAGACTGAAGTGAGAGAGCATAGCAAAATCACGAGTGCACCAAAAATGAAAAATCACGGATAATCGATACGAACACCAATGGTTTTATTATGCTATGAATATAAACATATATATGTGTAATGAATATACATCATCATCCTCGTCGAACCAGCCACGAGGCGAACGAGAAATGTGCCGTATGGCCGGCTGCTGCTCACCTAAACGGTGAAGTAGAACACACCAGCAGAAAACGCGGATAAAAACAGAAAAAAATCGCAGAAAAAACAGGCGTAAGAAGTAGGGGGATAATCGGCTGTCACACACTACTATATCGCGAAGCATTCCCAGTTAGCGATTACAGCGAACACGAGAACCCCAGTCAGGCAGGCGGAAACTACACACTTCGCTCAGTGGAATAGTCACGACCTTCACATCTTGTGACCGCGCTGTCACTCGTTCACCACACAGTTTTACCCAACTGTTGGTGGCCTCACCACACAATGCCCAGTACGGTAAACGCTTAGCTGGAACGCGGAGTACGAGTACGTGACCTAACCATTGCAGGTTGTGCTTCGTGATTAGTTGGACAGTTGATCGCGCATCCCTAGCGAACGGCCGCATTGCTCACAAGATCAGCGCACTCAACTTGAGCTAATTCACGCACACAACGGTGAGCAAACACAAACAAGCCTGTTGAAATACTCGTCGCGAACAAGACACACTTCTGAATCATACAGAAAAACAGATAACACACACAAGCAATATACACCCTTCTTTTCAGTGATAACCGAACGTCCTTTCGATGTCACAGATGACGCAGACTGACAAAGGCCACTCGTGCTTTCCCATCATCCTCACCGACATCTCATCAACAATACTACAGGCTAACGAGACAGTTCTACCCAAGTATGCGAAAGTGTCCACAATCTCAAGTGGATTGCTTGCAACAAATAACAAATGAGTGGAAATGCTCCAGTCTTAAATAACCACCTCGAAGGTGCGAAACGCATTACATACAAACCTGCCCGGTCACTTACTCTGTGCAGCACGGTTCCCACGTGTTCAGCAGAAGGGCTGAGTGAGACAATATTATCCGCACAGTTCATAACGATGAACTAACATCAACAAGACGCTCAACGCCGAACTCACTGGATTCCCCAAGCACACCCTCCAAAATATCGTCAACAACAAAAATGAACAGCAAGGGCCAGATCGTACACTCATGATGAACATCACTTGAACTGATAAACGCCCCCCAAATAGTTGTCCACAAACCCTTACTCTGCTTCCACAGTGGACGTACACTGGTCACACTTGGCTCACCTATTTACCCCTTACTCCCTTGCGAAGATCGCAATTCCAGAGAACGTCACAAGCAACCGAAGCAAAAATAGCCCTCAGGTCTAAAAAGACCACGATCGCCAACTGCCTATTGCATCACCGATTCTCCAACATTCATCGCAAGGTACAAATGTGATCAATGCACCCTCGACCGGACCGCAATCCTGCCTGTTCTTCACGTATCCGAATTTCTATAGGCTTCTTGAACAGACGTAAACTAAGGCCAGTGGGTAGCTTGGAAGCAACAGACACCAGATCCATACCTCTGTAGATGTCACATAGACTTCGGATCAACTTTCTGAAAACAGGAATAACTGCTGGTAAACACCAATCGTAAGATATCTCTTCAGTTTCCAAAACAGTCCACATGAGTTTTGTCACTTCTGATATCAACATCTCCCCACCATCCTTGAAAAGAGAACGAGAGAACAGACCTGGTCCAGCAGCCTTGTCACGCCCCAGTAACCTAAGCCACACGGTCACTTCTGCTTCAGATAGAGTGCCGTTTGGAATGCAATAACTGACCACTCGGATACCGCAGCGTCCACATCGTCCTGTTGAGGCCAGCTGAACTGCTCCTCGAAATAATCACCCCCACAAGTCAGATCGACACGATTGGCTGGCGATGAGCGAACTGTCTTTTTCGCATATCGTTTCACTTTCCCCGACTAGACGATCAGTACAATCACAGATCAGGGAAAACAACTCCCTGCTATTTCCAGATTAAAAGGCACGCTCCAGCTCTCTCGATCTTTCGACCAAGTGGTGCTCACCACCTGTGCGCAGACTTTTGATCAGCTTGCGTTTAAGGTCTCGATGGTGCTCATCACATTCAGAATTAAGTGGCATCCACTGACGCTTGTTCACGAGTTTCATCGACATGACAGTAACCTAGTTTTGCCACAGTTGCCCAGCTTCTTCGGACTAATATCTCCTCACACCAATCTTTCACATACAATCTCACACGAACCAGAAACAATCAGAAACCTACTAATACGAACCGGTTACTCCAAACAATTCATCACAAAAACTGACGACCGAAAGCAGCGTGAGGGTACGTCCGGATAGGAGAAAAAACAATTAAGCATGCAAATTCCAACCAAAACATGTTGCAGGATAACAACTGAAACTACGATGCGCCACTCTTTCTGAGGCACGCATAGCACAAACCTTACGAAACCATGTTACCAAATTACCGATTTCAAAAGTGATTCTGAAAACAAACAGCCTACGAACAGTTAACGTTCCTGTGTTCATCACAAGGATGCCTTAAAACAGTACATGCTTTTGTCACGAATAGACGCTTGCCAAGAGACGTTGAGAACGAAGAGAAACGGGCTGTTAAAAACAAATCCCACGAGCTATGGCTACACACTAGGACGTTATACGAGCTGTCACGTAGGTGACAGCAGGGCGGGCCCAACCACTAATGAAGTACTGTATCCTGGTCATCTATTCCATATCATCAGGCACATAATTTAAAAAATGCAACGAGCTAACGAATTACAGACAAACGAAACGTACCATGACGGTTCACTTATCAACCACTAGCAGGCAAATAACCCGATCAAACGACATTTGCGCACACACAAGATAGGCTGACATTAGCCAACTCGGCCACGGTGGATACGAACAAAGATGGTTTAGCGTCACGTAGTGCAATAAATATACTACTTATGTCAGCTCATAAGGATTTTTCATTGAATATGCCAAGTGATCGACAAAGTCGGGTTCCTCACCTAGTTACGTTTGCCCACTCTGCAGTGTTTGTTCATTCTCCAAGCATTCTGGGAAGTACTCAATCAAGGGGTTGGAGTAATCCTCGATTGGTTCTGCCTGTGACAAGACCGCCCCAACTAGAAGTGAACGATTACCCATATCATGTGCAGCATCGGATGGACGCAAGTAATTAAGATGGCAAGTGTGGTTCAACGGCCGAATACGCACCGCTCAGAGTGCAATGGTATGCAGTAGTGCCTAGGTGGCCTATTCGAACAGGTTGAGAGAAAACCCTTTCACAGGGACCACGTACACTAAGTCATCATCCTCATCATTCGCAGATTTGAACCGTACCGTTGGGTGTTATGGATCGGGCCGCCGATGGTCTTCACACTAAGTGACTATTTGCTAGAAAAATTTTCTGAATGACATTTTCTTCCTTCTTCGTGAAGAGGCCACAACAGAAACGATTATGACCATATCGGCTAAGCCACGCCTGTAACTAACCACCGTAAAGTTACATTGTCTTACAGTACATTGTGTGCCTAAAGGTTCTATCATGATCATCCTGTTATAGGAATGTCTTAAAATGATGCACTGTCGTTCTGATCCACTCTCACGCTGACTGAAACACTGGCATCAGGTCACTTAAGCAATCATCACAACATGGAGAAAGTAAGAGCGAAGTAGACGGTAATTCTTCCGAATATTAACCCCCTGCAATAACGAGCGTCAACAAAAAGATCCTGATGTGCTTTGTCTTCACACGGATAAGGTTTTGAACTAAACACGTAATTGACGGTTGCACTCATTCAATTGACTTCATTTGCAGAAAATGGAAGAAAACACGATTGAAAAGCGAATACCAGCTCCTAGGAAGACACAATCAAGTCGATCTCTCCCAATAAAAATTTAAACCAACTGGGCCGTAGAAAGTTGCAAATAATTGACTTGCCCATACCATCTGCGTGACAACATGCAAAAAATGGTGGAAATTCGAGATTAGATATATCTGGCCTAAGTCAATAAGGACAAAATACATGGGGATTTCATTGATGAGGCCAGATGTCAGAAGCAATTTAAGTTAAAGTACGGTTTACAGGATCGGTGATGAAATGGGTAACAAGAGCTTAGATACAGGTTCCAATCCTCCGCATCCCGATTAGTCCGAACACTAACGGCTGCCGACCGTTGGACAGCATACGTTGTATGCTCGGTCGGTGTTCACTGTATAGTATCCCAACCTCGAGATAATCTGGTAAAAATCGGTAGCACGGGGTGTGTCGTTTGACAGCAGACTCGATCTCGATTTGACAGTCCCTCTGTGCCGATCACGTTAGCTGCCGAAATGGTGGGAGTATGCAAGATGTTTTGAGTGTTGGACCAGGCAGCAGCAGTCGAGTAACTAGGGGGGTCGCACCGTTTTGCATTATAACAGCGGAAAGAAAAGACTATATGGAGAAGGAAGGGAGGTGGGGAGAAAAAGATGAGAGGAGGGAAGTGACAAAAATGATGGAACAGACTCGGACGGCGAAAGTATATATCCACATAGGAGGCTTCCGCGTAGTATGGACATCTGGTACTGTAGAGACTTACTGCATCAGCGACTGTGAAAAGGTTTCTGCTGCGGAGATCTTGAGAAAATAAGACTTTGTACGTTAGTGTAAAGTCACCCACAAAAGCCTGCAGACCGCCTTCATAAGACAAAGAGGATAGACCACTAACTCTTCTGGTGGCCTCTATAAAATCCTCTATAAAAATGACGCCTATTTTTCAGGATGGTGCGCATGTCTGGACTTTAAACTTTAGCATTACCCGTGTGCCACAGATGTGTCAGAAGGTCATCATTATCATTATGATCATCATCATCATCACCATAGACACCAATACATCAGTGGCCACACTGATGCCCTTCCTTTCCTATTCAACTTTGAGGCATACAAAATTCAAGAGTGCGTTTTGACAGCCTGTGAATATCATGATTTAGATTCCCGCAAGTACTGATCTCCAAGAACCAGTGTACAGACGACAGTTTTCCAATCTACTGTTGTCACAAGGAATCCGGAGAAAGCTGGACGAGTGAAAAGCTGTAGACAGTCAGCTCGGTATAGCCGCTGTATCTTCCAAGCGAAAAGTGCTGCAAAATGGATGATAGGCCGTTGTTCTTACGCTAGATGAGGAGCTTTTAAAAGCAGCCGAGAAGTTCGCGCACAGTAGCAGCTGCATAAACGCTGGTGGAATGTTTGATGAAAACACAAACCGTACAAATAAGGCCCAGATGTTGTCTGCCGACTTGAGTCACTTGTGGTGCCAGCATAATCTGTCTCCCTGAAAAAAGCCTCAATGTATGGGCGGTCCTATGGGATGGGTACGAAATCTATTCAATCTGCGCACACGGTGTTTACAGAGGGCCTAGCTCCAATCACAGGTGCTTCCGAAATATCACTGGAGTGTGACGGAAACACCGTGTATTTATAGCGACGTGTTCTCCAAGACAGACAAAGAAAGTAGGCAACTGAGCACAATTATCTCACCTCGAAGTCTTCATTGGCTTGGAGGAATTTTGCGAATGATAACTCGTCGTTTATCATGCCGCCCTAAGATTGCAAGTAGTGTTTTACGTTGGAAGAACCAGCCTGGTGGTTAGCACATAACTCGGACGGGAAATACAAAAACTTGGAAGCTAAAATCCGTACTAAAGACAGACTTGTTGGGCATTAGGTTTGACAGCATGTGATCTCATCTACTATCATGAACAATAAAAATGTACCGGTAACGCAGTAAACATTCACTTCGACATAAGGCAACATCGAAGAGTTGGACAAAAATCCTTTTATGTTTGCATACATATGCGCATATGTATAAAAAATTCAAACCCAGGAAACAAGTGGTCGTTATATATAAAAGTATATTTGAACCAAGCCACTCTAACGTACAGTCATGAGAGAAGCTAAAGATTATTCGACAACTGTCTTCTTCGGGGGATAAATATTGTTGACAACCGTTTGGCGACGAAGAATTTCAAGCAAATCTTTGTTCTCTTGAATTTTTGAAGCCAACAGAACTGGATCTTTAATTTTTTCCATTTCTTTGAATGATCTTTTGATCTTCCGAGTAAAATAGGCCCTAAAGTTGTAGTCCTGGAACTTCTGTGAGACATCCAGCAGTTCCTTGTAGAGAAAATCGACCCTTGAATGCAAGGAGCGAACATAAACAAGACCCAACATTATTTTAGAAAACCCTGGCGACATTTTCATAACAGTCAGGTGATGTCAAAAGATGATTAGATGGATGGATTGCTGACGGGCACAAGCATCGGCTTCCGAAGCCCGATGAACAGAACCAAAGCGCCAGGCGCAAAAATGCTGAAATGTGGAAAAAGCGCACTACCTGAACTCAGATGGAGGATGACAATTAGAATCAGTCTCAAAAATAACGACGGGCTTGGTAGAAGTTACATATTAGGCGGAGACACTCCACGGTTTACGAGTGCTATGAGAAAACGTTTCCTATACTCAAATCGGTAGTTCCCTTGGAAAAGTGTCAAGATGACCCTTCACCGCGTTGGCTCTTACATTATTAGGCGCCGACTGCCACGAGTGAAGCTGATATAGTGATCAAAGTGAGTATCAGGTCACTCCCAGTCCTATTGAGAGGTAACCGTTAAATACACATTTCTGAAAGAGTCAACAGAGACAGCATAGTTTGTGAGTTACCTTAATGGCACCTCGATGAGAATCCCAGAGGCCTAACTTGTCATTTTAAAGAAAGAGAGGCTGGCACTACATTTGTATTAGAAGCCTTTGTAGAAAGTGTCCGTACGATCAGTCATAACTACGTAAACCGAAATAGGCACTTTAGCTAGCTGTGTGATGGAAAATAGCCCGCAACGTGTAACATATATTTTGGTACATCAAAAAACAGAAATGAGGAGCAATCTGAGCAGTCCAGTGAGAAGGAATAAGCACACAATATGGTTGTAATCTTGCCCTTCAACTGCCCTCAAAGTTCATGATGAGTATTGCGACTTCCATGTCCCAGGAACCATCCCAGCTTGCTTCTCTAAATCACTACAGTTCACAAAACAAAACACCGGGCATTTTTGAGTGGTCGATGCTTCATCTGTAAACCCATCATCAATAAAAGACCAGTACTTTAATTCGAACTAACACAGCACATTTTCAACTTGGAAAGTCTTTGTCGGTGAATAAATGGGTGGATGATCAAATGCAGTAGCCCGGGTAAGTGGGTGTTTAACTCAACATCATCCCAGGCTCTGGACTGGAGAACGTCTTCCGCGTGGGGGCCAACAGAGAAATACGTGGGGTTTACCCGGCAAATAGACAACCACGGACAATAAACGGTAGTACTACCAGAACTTAGTGAATCCACAGTTGGCAGACGAGTCCCCGATAAAATACTACATTGGCTCTTCGACGGTATCATGTCATGGCGTACGTTACTCCCGCCACAAAAAGATTTCAGACACTCCCAACGGGAGCACATGTGGTCCCTGAGAGCATGTCGTCCATCTATTGTGCTGTCCAAATGATGTACCGACATCCTCAGTCTCCATTAGCGATCAGCAAACCCCGACGAGGGCGTACGAATCATCTCGGTGATCACCGGATCCAACAGGTGCAGGGCACCTAGGAATGATGAACGCCATTTGAAAGGCGTACGAACCAACTTTGTCACCGGCTCACGGCCATAAGAGGGAAACGTTAAAACAGTCCTGTCGGTCTTGGAATCCACAGTGAGGTCACCGTCATTTGAGGCTCTAAAAGACGAGTTGTCCCAATCCACTTACTCTCCCATTTAATAGGATACCTCTTTGGTTTTCGAGACAAATGCCTCTGATGTGGCGATCGCAGCCACTCTGAAGCGAAATAGTCAACCGATAGACTTCTCTTCGCGTTGTGTGTCGTCCAGTGAACAGCACCATTTTGTCATAGAAAACGAAGCGTACGCTATCGTGGAATTCATGCGTAAATTGAAGCACTTGTTACTTCACAACCACTTTAAACTTGTTGCAGACTAGTGCTTGGTCGCTCGTATCCACGGTAATCAGCATACAGAGAGAAAATCAAGAACCATAAAACTGAATGTTGGAAACAGGAACTGTCACGGTTCAAGTTCGACGTTGTGTACTGACCTAGTAAAAAAAATCGAGCGGTAGATGCATTCTCACGTAATTGTTGTAGGGCGCTAACGACAAATATCGATTTGAAGAGACTATACGAATCGCTTTGACATCCGGTGTTTCTCGGTTGATACATTTCATGTGCGCTAGAAACCGCCCCTTTCCTGCGGAATAAGTTCGAAGTGTCGCTGTGAAATCAAACCTCGTTTTTCCTCCAAAGCTCGAGACGACCGCATAAAAGTCACACAACCATTTGAAAGACTCGCGTTTGATTTTAAGGGTCCCCTTCCACCAATAACCTACAATCGTTACTTACTAGCAATTGCCGATGAATATTCTGGCTTTCGTTTCGCTTTTGCATGTCCTGACCAGACTAGCGAAACCGTCACTAAATGTTTTTGTCAGCTGTTCGCGTTATATGGCGCGCCGGTTTACCATTATTCTGATCAGGGATCGACATACACAGTGACTAGTATTCAACAGGAAAGGGGGGTGGCGACAAATAGAACGACACCGTCAACCTCCAGGGTAACGGTCAAACCGAGTGGCTAAAAGGACCGCGATGGAAAACCGTGCTGCGCGCGTTGAAGTCTCGTAATTTGGCAATCAATAAATGGGAATTTATTCTCCTCGATGCACCACACTCCTTCAGTTCACTCCTGTGTACCGCAACTAATGCTACACTACATGAAATATTGCCTCCTCTATAACTGGAGGTCAATCACCGGAAAAATCTCCAGATGTGGCTCACCGAACGTCAGACAGTTTGACTATGACCCACTTGTTGAGGAAGTTGAACTATTTCAGTGCATGCTACAGTACTCACACATACGCACAGAGGAAACAGTTTCTGTTCATCAGCTGACCTCCACAGGAGTCATGCCTGAGACGCCCTTGTAGGGATTATCGACACCTCCAATTGAACGGACTACATATGTACCCTTTAATCACGTCCCCATCGCGGAGTGGCATAACAGAATTCCCGAAGTTGACACATGCAACACTGGAGCATCTTCTGATCCCCCACCAACGGTCATTCACATAATATTGAAACGTTAATCAAACAACAACGCCGTGTTCATCCATACAGACTGGAGAATAGAGGCGCATAAACCTACTGCATACTGACACTCACTACCAAATACTGCTTCTCCGATCAGTATGCACATGCTCAACTAGTCTCCTATGATCTACCATTTACTGTCTACTCATTAATTGGTGGAGAACTGTGATACTCACAATTAGGGAATTCTGATAGCCTTAGAAATCGTACTTGAATTGAAACCTCCCACACAAATAATGGAAAGAAGAGCCCGCAATGGTTGAAGTAAGTTGTTCATAGTCATGAGGCAATAAGTCGCATTTAGAGATGTACGTCATTAGAGAAATCACAGTCTTCAATTGGCTGATCATACCTGCACATACAAAGTCTCAGACTATAAGCTAGATGGTGCAACAGATAAACAAATTGGCGAGTAACGGAAGGCGCAACATTGAGACTGTTCATTCAATCCCGTATCGGTACCTTTAACATGACGTTTGATTTGGTCCCTTGTTAGATCTGATGATGTGCCGTCGCTTGGACAAGCGGTGAATCGGAGAGATTTTCACCATAGGAATGTCAATATTTTGCGGTATTTGTTTCATCCTTGAGGTGGTAATCTCTTTACGATGTCCACTTCAGCTGTCCTACCTCAATCGTTACACGACTAAAGCTTACAACACGGGTCTCCTAATCTTCCCTTCCGATGCGAAATCGTTCTTTCGCACAATCGAATCTTATTGTTTGAAACTTTATGCATATGGGTAAAATCCAAGCCAGCCACCATGACAGATAAACGCAGTCATAATGGACGCTCAACGAATTAAACATCGGAGTATTACTTCTTTTTGATGTTTCCGCAAGATCAGTGCAACGAGTCGTTTCACAATAGATGCAAAAAACTGTTTTCGACGCCCCCACAACAAGTCACATTCAGAAGTCACGATATCCAGGAGACTTATTTCTGAACGATTCGCTTGGTTCCATAAGAACAAGGATACTGGTAATTAGACGTTTCGCCGCTTCGCCACCATCATCACCGCCAACATCACCATCATCATAGACGGCAATACACCAGTGGCCCACATTGATGCCTAACAGGCACACAACCATGAAGAAGGGAAAAAAGCTAACCCTGTAAAGGAAGACAGAAGAAAAAATGAAGAGGACCGGAAGGTTTACATTCAAATATTCAACGTCAAGGTGCCTACAAATAGCATATAAACAACCCATCCATAAACGAGAATAGGCCATCATCAGCAAGACAGACTCCTTACGGCTTTCACTGCTCGCATCATCAAATGCACTCACTTCACAGGCAACTCAGCCAAACAACCACAACATTCACGCCAGAGTCCGATTAGCCGCTAACTCACCTGGTGTCTCAAGCCACCGTCTCTGAGAGTCGCGAGGGCCCCAGCCCGGCAGACGAACCCGATCTAAAGTGACCAACCCCTTCGTGAACGATTTCACTTCTCCATACCAGGTCTGTCTACTTCGCATCATCATCATCATCAT